>KZ070859.1:289-12196 GCA_002091845.1 Anopheles cracens | reverse complement strand
AAGTACAACGGCTATAGTGAAGCAAACCAACACCGTGGAGAGCCGGCAACCCTTTCCGGAAACACTCGACCTAACGGAGCCTTCCACGTACTCAATGCAGGATGTTCATATTATCCACGTCAAGACTGTATGAAACATATCGGTAGTTATTTATTAATTTATGCATAATCGATTATAATACGTTCTTAATATTACGAAAAGGAAATAAATCATGGCTTTCAAATTCTACCTCCCCTGTAGCAAGCATTCATAAGTGAAGATACTCCAGCACGTGGTTTAGAAGTGTTCATAGCGTTGTTCATTTTCAGTCCTTCCACAATCGTCCTTTCATATCTTCACCCCTCGCATTCGGTCCGATTGAAAATTGCGCCCCTTCAAACCGGTTGAATACATTTCATTACTGTAGCCTCCAAATAATCAATTTCGGACAGGCAATCTATTCAATCGAATTTGCCGTATACGAAATGAAACCGGTAGGAATATTATCCGAAAATAGTGAATAGCTGCAAGCCATCCATCCCCACCCTCACCCAGACAATGCAAGGAATAGCCACCGTTACATAGACATATATGTAAAAACGTTCCGCAAAGAAAGTATTCTCATTGTATTCGCACATTTCTTACATGCTCATACCAGTTGTGTTCCGTAAACCTGCGGATTAAATTCCATGCATCTTCTATATTGAACGTTGCGAACGTTGCTGTTCAGAAACGATGTGGCTGTTCTCAAACAACTGGGTGGACCAAATTTCCGTTCCTCGAATTTCTACATTACATTCATTTCTTTTTTATGTTGCTTTCCTTACTCCCTCCTCGGTAGAGGCCTCTTTTGCGTTCCCTAAATCTTTGCGTTTTGCTCCATTCGAAAAGCCCAAAAGAAAATACTTATGCTGCTGATAGAAAAGCATTTTTATCCCCTCCACACCCTCGGCTTCCGTCTTCTCCTGTGTTGAATGACACTTTTGGGTTAGCCGCCTGATCAAGAGGAGCCCAATAGATAGACTGTGCGTACGTGATACCTCGTGTGAAACGGAAAATTTCATCACAAAAGTAATATAAAATGCGATTCCTGAAAGGCACAGTATCTTTAGATGTGTTTATTGAAGCATGATAATGTAACGTTACGTTACTTTGACCAAAGAGTTTTTGTTTGTTTTCAGGAAAATATGTAAACATAAGTTACTATGTAATACGTTACTATGTAGAACATATAAGAGCTTATATGGCTAGCAAATCAGCAGCTAATAATAACACAATGTTTGTAACGTTTAAAAATTTATATACTTATATATACATATATACATACCAGGTGGCAGGCACATCAACAGCTGTTCGATTATTTGGAGAAAAATGGTAATATAACGTGCACGCGGTCAGTCCGATTTCTTAGTCCGCAGCGTAAACGAAACGAAGCTTTTTGAAAGCACGGTTGTTGCATAGCATTGGTCGCTTATCTCTATGCGAGGAAACGACTGGCCCGAGAGACGGCGGTTGTGGCCGCTGCGTTACCATCACGTCGGTTCCACTAATCCTGTTCGAAGCTGCCGGCGTTGAGGAAGGTTTTGAAACTGGCTGAATATTTAAATAATGGTGTTTCGGGTAAAATTGGTTCACCCGAAACCGTATTCGCAGAAGGTAACGGAGTAACGGGGTGTGGGAAGGAAACGAAACGGAAAGATAAAAAAAATAAAAAAAACAGGAAGAGGACCAAATTTAATTATCCCATATTCTTCCCTTGGTGTTCACCAACGTTTTTCGTGGTTTTATATCTTGTCACCCGACTTCCAGAATGAATACGATTTATTGTTTTTTTTTTCTGCCACGAAACGTCTGCACTGAATGAAGCTCAGGGCATGTGTGTATTTTTTTGTTTTTTTTTTTATTTCTCAATGGCTATGCATGTAAGAAGAACAAAGTAATTCTTTAAGCGTATGTATTAACAGGTATGTAAATATTGTCGGCTTTAGCATCCCACAGATTTCTGAAGTATGGGCGTGTGTGTGTTTTTTGTTTCTTCTGTTGCTGAAGAATTCCATTGCCCAAACCAAAATTAAAGCATAAACTCATCGTGATCTAAATAGGAAGATCTGATCAGCGACGTATTTCACCAGTATGCAAATGAACCATCCCACCTTACCGTTGTTGAGAACGGACGTTGAATGAACATGGAATAGGTTTGTCCAGTTATTGATCACTTGGTATCAAACTCCGAAGATTGTGACTTAGTGTCGTACGAGTCGGTGTATTTCAATGCCAGATTTTATATGGCGTTGAACAATGTTGTGAAATACATTGTTTTAAAAAAGATCACATGAGTTTGCGGTTCTTAAAACGCGTTAATATAACTTTTTTCATATCTCTATAAGAAAATCGAAAATCCGGACAGCTACTTTTTCGAACTACGATTTTTAGTTGATTTATATCATCATATCATTGCTCTCCACCTCTTGAACCGAATCCAGCGTGGGAAAGGTTCCTGGTTTTGATTTTCATTTCTTTGTGACTCGGTTTGGCTTTACATTAAATTTTAGCGCTTACTATCGTTAAAATTGCAATTGAATGCTTGCTCGAATGGAGGAAAAAATCAATCAGCACAATCTATTCCTGCGTTTCGGTTCGGTGTGCTCAGATTTTACGAAAAGCGCACCGCTTTTCGTAAGGAAGCGCAGACAAAGTTTTATTTAGCAAACCGATGCGTAGACTAATTTTAAGTCTTTTTCAGTCACTGCTCGTAGTCTGTTACTGTGCGAAAATTTGCATAGCATTGCATAAGTAACGCACCCGGTAGAAGCTGAGCCATGAAATATTTGACCACGCAGAAATTATATACAACGGTGTTATAGGTGTTTTGTTATTCCACGTAGCTACACTGCTTATTTTGACGGAAGGAAGGTGTCGAACTGTAATTGATTCATTGAACTTTGGGTTTCAGCTTGTATAGCAACAACGGAAATAACACAATCAAGTAATACTACACCCGAACCAAGAAAGTGAAAACATTGGGCTGATTTTTTGTTCAGGTTTCGATGGAAGCCGATCAGTTTGTAGTTTGGGCTTTGGTATCCATCTACACAGAATAGTATTTTTTAAATATTCGACTGAAGCACTTCGTGCATAGAATGAACAAATGATTTCCATTCGTTTTCCGGTGTAATAGATTGAAACTTTACTAACTAAAATATATTTCGGTATACGTAGTTGAAAGGTATGAAAAGCTATTATACATTGAAAGGTATGAAAAGATATTATTTTGAAATTAAAATATGGGAAACAAGTTGATGCTTCAATGGTTGTAAAATGATTAGTTTTACAACCGTTGAATTCGCTTATAAAACTGCATGGTTGTTTTATCATGGTGCATGGTGTTACAATCTTAGTTCACAGCCTGGGCAACCACGACCGGTTTTATAGTTGGCAGATGTTGTCAGAGAACTCGTTCACACAATACTAACCATCCTTCCACTAGCATCCGTTTAAAACGCGAAAAGCAAAACACTCGCTATTCGACATACTATTCGAGGTCGGTATATTCAATCGCGATTGATTGGAATTTAATTTAAAGCAACATCAAGCTTCGGCTAAAACATATCATACAAAAAACCGAACACATTGTGATGTTGTGTGTTTGATGCACCTGTGTCATAAAAGAGCAATTTCCTTCTTAGATCATCTTTTCATTGATGCCGATGGTAAGACTCGAACGAACGTGGCCTAGTTAATGACGCTGCCTTATCATGCTGAAAATTTCAAGTCATAGGCGGTTCGATTCTTCACACGGCTTCAGACCAGGCACCGTCTACAGAAAATGCGCCTTTATCTCGGGTTCACTTTAACCGGTTGGAGCCGAATAGTTAAATCTCCGACGGAAGCATAAATTCTTCCTCATTAATAAAGAGTCTACCAACCAATTCAGACGGGCTCTTCTTCATTTGTTTGTTCGTCGCTTTGTTGGAACTTTGCTGGGTGGCCTTATGCAACCTTCGAGATACACGCTGCAGCAAACTTCACTCCTATCAGATATCATCCTTTTGAACTTTTTCTCATCGATCTCACGAGATAGCTGCGGATAGCCAGTTAAACATTTAAACAATGGTTCGAATATATTTCAATTCTTTGATTAGTTGTTTTTTTTTCATACACAAAATGTAAATATATTATACAATAAACAAGATTGTAACGTGACAAGTGATTTTTTGTTTGTGATCGTTATCTTACACAGTATACGGTATAATCAATTGTAGTGAGCGATTAAAAAACTCTACAAAACTGATCTTACTTTATTGACAGTAACGGAGGCCCGATATTGAATAGAAATAAATAAGTAAATAAATAACCAAACATTGAATATTGTAGCAACACAGTGAGGAAAGGCACAGACTAGGAGATATTGTTCGAGCTGTGCATTGCGCTGAATGATTACGATAATATTTGCAAACGCTCGCTATGCAGATGAATTAGGAAGCACATGCATTTCGAGACGTTGTGTGCGTCAATTTGCAAATATATTTGCTGAGTATACTTTCCTTTTGCTTTGGCATATGCTAAACAGACGTCTGTGCGTCTTTCGCACTGGTAAGATCAGCGCCTGTTGACAGCTTCATGCGGCTTGACAAATTTTCTCTATTTCTCTTAATCTCGAGGAAAGGTGATTCAGGCAAACAATGGCATTCATCGATTGTATTTTTCAATGGCCATATATGATTGCTAAGTCAAGCCTCGTCAACTCAATTTAAATCCTACTGTTCGCTAGCGCAAACAAGTGGAAAGAGAAAGATCCTTCTTATGCAGAATGATTGATGTGGTTATTTTATATGACAACACATATGCGGTGTCTGCGACATGCGTCCGTGCGAATGTTTCGATTGGTCATTTGTGTACACGGTGCGTTGCTAATGTTGACGAAGGAAAACCAGAGTACAAGCGGGCGCAGCTCACTCCAAACGGCAAGTTTCGTCGATGGTCCGACGTACATCACTAAACTATTGGAGAGAACATGCATACGCTCGGAAAGTCTCATGGGTGATTTGTTAGCCTTACTGACTATGGGCGGCACGCCGTGTCAAGATTTATCTTGTAACACTCTGCGCCGTGAATGGTGGTCGGCCGGACGGAGTGGTTAGTGGTTTTTGTATTGTAAATTTCTTTGGCATTTCTCTTGGCTAGAAATTTTACTGCCTCGTTTCGAGGGTGCTCTAAAACTGAGTGTGTGCAAATAATCCACCCTTCGCATAGCTTGTGTTGTGAAGCATATGAGTAATTGCCGCATGCTGTGATAGGATTTAGCGTCTCATAAGCACTTGCGAAATCGTTATATAAATAGTGTTTGCAGTTTTGTTGTTCAAATAGGATAGAAACGTTATGTTAAAATTGGTAAATAGTTCAAAAAAGTTGATTTCCTCATTTCTTTTAAACGGACATAGCACATTTGAATATAAATTGTACTTTACACTGTTGCTTAGATTATTTATGGTTGTTTAAAGCATAATTTAAACATAATTGGCAGATTCTATTTTAAATGTTAAAACTTTATAGCTATAGTGAACAATATAAAACTGTGAATATCGAAGAAAACTATGATAATACTTTGCAGAAACCAAATTTTGCCCGTTTCGCGTTCCGATGCTTGCATTACTATCCGAAAAATAATAAAAGAAACAAAAACTCTACAACGTTTTGGCTGCGTGATGGCTAATTGCAGAATAATGACTACCAGAGCATGGCTGTATGACGATGACAGCTTACGTTAATCGATTTATAATTGATTTGTGTCTACTTCAAGTTATTAGTCTTGGATGCACCAAACTAACCTCTTAGCATTCGGTCTTAAGACTCGCCTTTTGCAGATTTATTCGCTGGAGGTTTTTTTTGTATCTTGCTTGTTATTTTTTTTTTAATAAAAATTAACAAAATAAATCATTAAAACTTAATAACAAACCATTACAAACAATACTTTATTAAATTTGTTAAAAATATATATCAAGTTAAGATACTAAAGAGATGTTCATTAACTTTTATTTCTTCGAAATTAGTTTTGTGGGTTTTGACGATAAAAGGCCTGTTTATGAACTTCATATACATTCCAACTTTACCAATATGCTAAATATGTTTCCTTCATTGATCATTGTATTGTCAATCTAGATCATATCAAAATAATGCACAGGGTGAGTACGGACATCTATTATCATTAATCAAGCGTATGCTTCTGGCATTCGTCGTGTGTAAATGGTGCACCGGACAGAACATGAGCCACTCAAATATGCAGTCATTTAGCCTGGCCCTTTTTAAATTTGCATACACGGACACTTTTGTTTACTCTATATCTCGTGTTTCTCGGGGTATTGATTTGCCTGTAATTTGCCTGATTGCCAGGAAGGTAAGTCTGTTGAGAATTGAAATAGAAAAAAAGAATTTACACTTTAGTCAGTTCCATTAAATTGTGTGTCTCGTTATTTCATGTTTCCATCGATTACGCTTTCTTGGTCTTACCATATTCTTGCTAGCAAGCTTTTTTTAAACTTCTACGTCCAAAACGACCAACAACGGCTCGGTGGTGTTGCTAGAGAAGTAAAACATATCGCAGCATTTGACCAGAAACCATCGTTTTCGTTTTCATTATCAAGAAGTTTGCTACACAAGATTGGCCTCTAAATCGATAATGTGTGTTGGTCACGTGATGCAGGGCTATAAATTTGTCTGCAGCACAAAAATCCACTGATAAAAATAGTTGGAGCAATTTGTCATGTCATGTTCCAAACCATACATGCTCTCTAATGCTTTTGGTAGAAGAATTTTGCAGCAGCTTTGTTTCATTTCTTCCACTCGATAACCTCGGTGGTCGAAAGTTGTACGAATCAAAGAAGAATAGGTGGTACGGCTCCTTCCCGTGTAAATGTTTAGCTAATAAAAAAGAAATTTATCGTGAAAGGGCAGAATACAAATTGATCTTGTTTGCCCTGTTCGATATCGTCAACAATCGAAGGGGAAAACCATTCAAGCGTAACAGGTACGTGTCGCGTGCAGCTATGGAAGCAAGGAAACGGTTCAATGTGTCTCTGGAGACACATCGATTATCCCGGGAATGAATTCCCATACCGGCTGTTAATGAACAAAGATACCGTTTCACTTTACGAGAAGATGAAAGAATCTTAATTAACAAAATTATTCAATTTCGTCTGCTAATAAATTTGGCTTTTTATTACCCATAGTCGTCAGCTAACATTGGTGGCCGTTGTCTTTATCAATAACGTATTCCCAGTTCGATTTTTTTTTTTAATAAAAATTAACAAAATAAATCATTAAAACTTAATAACAAACCATTACAAACAATACTTTATTAAATTTGTTAAAAATATATATCAAGTTAAGATACTAAAGAGATGTTCATTAACTTTTATTTCTTCGAAATTAGTTTTGTGGGTTTTGACGATAAAAGGCCTGTTTATGAACTTCATATACATTCCAACTTTACCAATATGCTAAATATGTTTCCTTCATTGATCATTGTATTGTCAATCTAGATCATATCAAAATAATGCACAGGGTGAGTACGGACATCTATTATCATTAATCAAGCGTATGCTTCTGGCATTCGTCGTGTGTAAATGGTGCACCGGACAGAACATGAGCCACTCAAATATGCAGTCATTTAGCCTGGCCCTTTTTAAATTTGCATACACGGACACTTTTGTTTACTCTATATCTCGTGTTTCTCGGGGTATTGATTTGCCTGTAATTTTTGTTAGCCTTACTGACTATGGGCGGCACGCCGTGTCAAGATTTATCTTGTAACACTCTGCGCCGTGAATGGTGGTCGGCCGGACGGAGTGGTTAGTGGTTTTTGTATTGTAAATTTCTTTGGCATTTCTCTTGGCTAGAAATTTTACTGCCTCGTTTCGAGGGTGCTCTAAAACTGAGTGTGTGCAAATAATCCACCCTTCGCATAGCTTGTGTTGTGAAGCATATGAGTAATTGCCGCATGCTGTGATAGGATTTAGCGTCTCATAAGCACTTGCGAAATCGTTATATAAATAGTGTTTGCAGTTTTGTTGTTCAAATAGGATAGAAACGTTATGTTAAAATTGGTAAATAGTTCAAAAAAGTTGATTTCCTCATTTCTTTTAAACGGACATAGCACATTTGAATATAAATTGTACTTTACACTGTTGCTTAGATTATTTATGGTTGTTTAAAGCATAATTTAAACATAATTGGCAGATTCTATTTTAAATGTTAAAACTTTATAGCTATAGTGAACAATATAAAACTGTGAATATCGAAGAAAACTATGATAATACTTTGCAGAAACCAAATTTTGCCCGTTTCGCGTTCCGATGCTTGCATTACTATCCGAAAAATAATAAAAGAAACAAAAACTCTACAACGTTTTGGCTGCGTGATGGCTAATTGCAGAATAATGACTACCAGAGCATGGCTGTATGACGATGACAGCTTACGTTAATCGATTTATAATTGATTTGTGTCTACTTCAAGTTATTAGTCTTGGATGCACCAAACTAACCTCTTAGCATTCGGTCTTAAGACTCGCCTTTTGCAGATTTAGTTTTTCAAAAATAGGACATTTTTTCAATTATTCACACGCACTTCTGATGTTTAAAAAGCAAGGTTATAGTTAACGATCATCATTTTAATTGCTCGATAACAACAGCACTTGATTAACAGTGAATGCTCTTAGCGCAGCCTCTGACACACGTTTTATATAATAAAGTCGTTTTAATATAATTTCCAACAAAGGTACCTGGGTTTTAAGCCACTTCAACAAGTTATGTATACAGCTTAATGCCGTGATAATTATGGCTTCATAAATCAGAATCTCAGCTTCTTACAGTCTCCTGATTTTTGGAGCTCCCGCCGCGTTTATGAAGATGTGTAGAAGAAAAAGAAAATTAGTAAAAGCGATGAGCTGGAAGAAAGAGTTTCTTACGAGAAAACGAGCTTTTTTACCCTTGTTTGCTTTGCTAAAAGAGCCAACGATACTGGAAAGTTTTTTTCCTATTGGTGTATGCGCGTATGTCTGTGTGTGTGGGTTTTTTTCTATATGGATCCCATAGGCTGAGCAAAGCATGTCATCAACATCAGATTGCTTCTGAAGCTATAAGAAAGCGAGTTGTTTTTTTTACAAATTAAATGGTAAAGAAACAACAAAAAACACCGGTGAAGATGGTCTGCATTCAGATGGTCGCACTCAGACAGTGAGAGTGTCTTGATCTTTTTGTCAGGTTTTCGTGCCCTTCTTTACATAAGTTAACGGTGCGTCAGGTTGGTGAATGGAATCCGGAGGAATCCTTATCTCTACTGCCGTCGGGCTGTTATTTTATGGCGCTATACTACGCTGTCGGTGACTTGTGAGAATAAATGTTGGAGGTGACCACGCGGAAACGACAACAAATAACTAAGTGGTAAAATATCTAAACCACAACGAAACGACCAGCCTCTCGCTGAAGCATACGATCCTCGCCGGCAGGTAGATTGGATGTGCGCATAGATTTCGGAATCCTGTGAAGCGTCGTGCGATGCGCGGTTGTGAAAATTAATAGAAATATGATATGATCACGAATTAGCACCCTTGTGCGTCATTTTATGTGCCGCCCAACAAACGACATGAGCGGGTTGCCCTTCTTCACCTCACACTTGGTCTACCGTCGAGAGATGGTTGTTGATCGTATTTTATCATCCAATAGAGGACACCTGCTGCGTTTGCTGAAAAGCTTAAGCACAGAGTTGAAATATGTTCGATCATCCAAGCAGCCATGTTTACACTCGCGTTGCTAATAATGGCTTATATAATTCATTGCATTTTTTATGGTTACTTAACATTGCAAATAAATTATTATCATTTTTTTTTGCTTCTTTATCAATTCATGCGCTCAAAAGTAATACAAACAATAAATGAAATCAAGTAATATGAAATAAGTGGTTGTGAAAAAAGTATAATTTCGATAAATCGCCACAGTTCTAACAAAAAAAAAATCTGATAATAATATGCTGCTTAAAAACTGCAGTATTACTAATACTTTTAGTTAAAAAAAAAAACAACTTAAAAAACTATTAATTTCAGATTATGAGTACAAATGGTACTATATATGTTTTTGTGAAAAAAACTTGCTTGCTAAAAATAAATTTTCAGTACCATTGAGTATCGTCTATGGTGACGATTAATCTTCAAACCTAACTATAGTTTTCATTCTTTAGTAAAAACTTGTCTACATATGGTTTAAATTCGCTTATGTGGATTCGAGATTGCAATAGTGTTCGCAAATCACGCAACCTGATAGCCGGCATCACTATATCAGCATGATTTTACACATGATGAAATTTGCAATGATTTTCAAAAAATCAAATTAACAATACGGCAATGGAAGGCAGAAGATGAAGAGGCACATTGAAATTCAATCAAACATTTAGTCACCTGAATAACCATATATGCAGTCTGTATAAAAGATATTTTACGGTTACCACCACTTTATGGAAAAATGTAGAAAGTAATTGCTTGATGAAGCCAGCAGCGACGTATGACTATATTCGTATTCGCAGAAGAAAAGCCGCTAGGCTTTACATTGAATTTGCATTGATCGCTCCTTCATAAGGTACGTTAATGCTTGAATAGGTTAATTGAAGCACCTCGTATTTCATGGGTTTTGCCGTTTCTCGAGTAATTAAATTTACGGATGTATACAGAAAATGACGTGTGGTCCAGTATCCTTATTACATTTTCGAAACTTCGATATGAGGAAACATATCATTTTTAGTAACTTAAAATTGTTAAATTACTCCTTTTCTAAGACCTGCATATTAGGATGGATTATGTGGACGATGGACGATGTAAATTAAACCCAATTAAAGCGAACGTTTAGTGAATTCCACTCTTATTTTTTCTACTGCGTTAAAAATAAAAACTGTAAACCATTAGTACCAGTCCATCGTCCATCGTTTAATGAGCAATTTATGGCTCCCCGATGCAGCATCTTGCATGACTGCAAATGAGATATTGATGGTAGTTAATTTAATGCAGGTTTACGTTATAGATCCGCGCCTACCCTAGTGCAAATCGTATTATTGCCTCTCAAAACAACGCTACAGAAAATATTACGCCACTTAGATAGCAAATAAGGTGCTTTGTACGGCTAATTGATAAATGATTATCGTTATAAAATCATTACTTCTGTAATATGTAGATGACTGCTTCCGATCTCTTTCTATAGTGTAGGTGAGTGGGCAGCATAATATTCAGGTTTGATGCAGAAATAAACACGTTTAATGTCTTTAAGGGCATTTTTAATATGTTTTTTAAACATGTCTTTTATTAGTCTTATACTTAAAACATGACACACAAGGGATCACAACGAACTTTCGAAGGAATTCGATTTTCATCAACTGCCATATTGAAATGTTGTAAATGTCATGTTGAAGCTTATTAAAGCAGAGGTTAACATTATTATTTTAGCATAGGTAAACATTAAAACTATGAAAATATATCGCTACCTGCAGCGCCATATATTTCATAGTACGCGCGGTTAATTATACCATATTCATTTAATTTCATCCTACCTCATGCGAACTTGGCTTGGGTTATTTTTTTAATTGCAGCGGTATAGATCTTTTCACTACAGGACATGTACCACAATCGTACCAACTGGATCGCTCCATCCTAGCAAGAAATGGTTATCTGGCAGGAGCGATTAAAATAAGTTTAGTAAGCCGTAAGCAGGCGGTTGAAGCCATTAGATATTTTTTTAGTTGCAATCTTGCTACATTATATCACACAAATATTGTTACGAAATTTTTGCTACACACTTTTAGATTATATAAAAATGAGTGTGAACAATTTGAAATTCATCTTAGTTTTTGGCATTAAAACAATGATTCCCTTGATACTTTTACGTGAGCTCC
>LULB01050529.1:0-18148 GCA_002091845.1 Anopheles cracens | reverse complement strand
ACGTTTCCGCCACCATCGTGTACGCCATCTGGCAGACGCGCCCTATTGGTGCCCTTCGTACGCACCAGGTATCGAATGTGCCAGGGGGGCCGCCGCACGTTCATTTGTTCGGTTACAGGCCCGTTACACGATATACGACACAGCACGAAGGTCTACCGAAATCTACAAGAACAAAAAAAAGCCACGAATTTGAGGCAGCAATCTCGCATCGTCACGTCCGAAGCGGCCCGGTCGCAGAAGGACCTTCTCTATCAGCGAACGTCACCCCACTATCGACGCTTGCATCGGACGACCTGAAGCCATTGGAGGGCGCATGGAGGAGGCGGAGGCGAAATCACACGATCTGGCTGACTTATCCCGACACGTACGATAGCTTCCGAAACCTGTCGCCCTCCGCTCACTCGAACGACAGCAAATGTCTCAACCACGCAACAAATCACTATGCGCGCCTTACCCCACACCCCACTGGGGACGCGACGTCTTCCTCCCACTCGCACACCGAAAGCACGGCGGCACAGGCACTAATCTGCAGGAAGCACCATAATTCTGTGGCCTCGTCCAATCAGCCCCGGTCGGCATGGGGGGCAGCATGGGGAGCGTTATTTAGTGTATTACGCATTCTCGAAGCCATCTCGGCACGTGTACACGTCACCGCTTGGACCGTACAACTTTCCCTCGGCCGGCGGGGTGTTGCGGGACAAAGTTGCACCTGATTTGGTGCCACTGGGAGGGATAGGAAATTTATCCGGAAAACACACACACACACACAAACACGCACACCCAACACACCGCTTCAAACAGAGAGCGGCAATATTTTTCCATCCAATGACCGTAAACATGCCACGCAGACACACAGAAAAAAGTTCCATTCCGTGTGTTCGGATCAGCGTGGAGGGCAGATTACACCGGAGAGTTTCACGACAAACTCGTCAACATTAGTGGTCAACTTGTCACGTTTGCGGAGGGATAAATTGCTCTGTCATCGGACAGCGTTCGACGGTAGCTAGGGAACGCTGCCAAACATCGATTACCGTGTGGGGGAAGGCCTGACAGCCTACTGGGCTGGCCCGGCATACACCTCCGTCGACGACCCGTCAATCTCGCCCAAACGAGAACGGTGCCTTTTACGCACAGCGAACGAACCAAACCCTCGATTTTCCAAGCCCACCCCCTACTGGGTGGTTTCCCGGTGCGCATTGGGTGGGGGGGAGGCGAATGTCCTGATTAAATTTCGTGACCGCATTCTCAATATAAATTTGCACCGGGGCCAAAAAATGAATTGCCCTTTCGTAGGCCCGCCTTCGCACGATGGGATTATCGTTTTACATGTGTTTACATGTTCTACGACGTGCTAGTGAGAATGTGCTGCGTGCATTAAATGTCGCATCAAATGAGTTGCGACTGAAGCGTAGATCGCAACAGGAATTTATGCTAAAAACTAATGTAAAAATATGCAATTACAACGACAAAAATAAAAATGGTAAAAATACGACAAAAAAGAATGGTAAAAATATAGTAAAATATGAAAAAAAATAAAAGAATTTTATATTAAAGTGGAAAAGTAAACATAACAACATACAAACATACAAACATAACATTAAGACCTATTGATTTGAATATAATAACGTTGGGTTCGATATATAAAACGTTTATAATCAGAGTAACAAGTAACCAATTCAAAAACATAGAATAAAAAATGAAATACAAACAAAAACGACCTCAAGCCCATTATAATTGAGATATCAATAACAGAACGAAATTTCTGGAACAACAACCATTGCGTCCGGTATCTTTTCATCCATGCAACGTCCTATAGTCACCGTTCGCCACCGTTCCTTGCGAGGGCCCTTTCCTGAAAGGCATTCTTCACGTTTCCGCCACCATCGTGTACGCCATCTGGCAGACGCGCCCTATTGGTGCCCTTCGTACGCACCAGGTATCGAATGTGCTAGGGGGGCCGCACGTTCATTTGTTCGGTTACAGGCCCGTTACACGATATACGACACAGCACGAAGGTCTACCGAAATCTACAAGAACAAAAAAAAAGCAACGAATTTGAGGCAGCAATCTCGCATCGTCACGTCCGAAGCGGCCCGGTCGCAGAAGGACCTTCTCTATCAGCGAACGTCACCCCACTATCGACGCTTGCATCGGACGACCTGAAGCCATTGGAGGGCGCATGGAGGAGGCGGAGGCGAAATCACACGATCTGGCTGACTTATCCCGACACGTACGATAGCTTCCGAAACCTGTCGCCTCACCAAAGAAAAAAAGCTCCTATTCGGCTGTCATCATGACGCATGTCATCTATCAAAACAACGGATAGTGAAACATAAGCAAAGCACACGTCAATTTTCGACCGGGTGCTGTTTTACACGCACGGCTCCCCCACCGAGCGTGGCACATTTTTAATGAAAATGCCGAACTTTAATCTAATCTTCACCATCACGGTGCCTGTGGCGCGGGTGCGATACGTGCACGCACGCTGCCAAACATCGATTACCGTGTGGGGGAAGGCCTGACAGCCTACTGGGCTGGCCCGGCATACACCTCCGTCGACGACCCGTCAATCTCGCCCAAACGAGAACGGTGCCTTTTACGCACAGCGAACGAACCAAACCCTCGATTTTCCAAGCCCACCCCCTACTGGGTGGTTTCCCGGTGCGCATTGGGTGGGGGGGAGGCGAATGTCCTGATTAAATTTCGTGACCGCATTCTCAATATAAATTTGCACCGGGGCCAAAAAATGAATTGCCCTTTCGTAGGCCCGCCTTCGCACGATGGGATTATCGTTTTACATGTGTTTACATGTTCTACGACGTGCTAGTGAGAATGTGCTGCGTGCATTAAATGTCGCATCAAATGAGTTGCGACTGAAGCGTAGATCGCAACAGGAATTTATGCTAAAAACTAATGTAAAAATATGCAATTACAACGACAAAAATAAAAATGGTAAAAATACGACAAAAAAGAATGGTAAAAATATAGTAAAATATGAAAAAAAAACACGGTCGGCATGGCTGGCCCCGATGGAAATTCGTGATAGCTCGTTGACAAGCTGACGTGTTAAGTTGAGCAAGGACAGCCACCAGGACCCATCCCGGGATGGGGTGGGAAGAGAACAACGAGAGCAGCTTTTTACTTCCCACTCCCCCACCGAACCGTCTGCTGTTTTGTCGTCGTCGTCGTCGTCGTCGCGGAAGTGAACGACGCCAGAGCGTGCGATATGAATGTACCCAACGTTGGCTCCCAACCGAAAATATGATACCCACAAGCTGCTGCACACGCACACAGCCCCCCTCCGGGCGGGCCGCTGCAGGGGGGGTTTGCATTATTTTCCGGTCCCTTCTTGCTGCTGCGGACATTTTGCTTCTTCGATTTGTTTGGATACACACTCTACACTCCATCGTTCCCCTCAGCTCGGTGGAAGCCACGTGCGCGGAGGGAGCTGATTGATGCGATTGACTCCTTTCAACTCGAACGCTACAAGCTCCTGCTGTGCGCGGATTGTGTACAATCGCGCGGGATGATTTGTTTTCCAATAACCGATTGGATTGCATAAAATATTCGCTCCGATTGCGAACGAGCGATGGTCCCGCGTGCGATTAAACAAAAGAAGAGTACGGGAAAACGCCCAAAACAGTGCCTGGGACATGAGTCATGGCGAGATTTGTAGGTGTAAAAATGTATGTGAAATATCGTTTCGATTGTCTATCATTGAAATGGGGGGGTTGTGTGTTTTTGAAATGGTTTGATTCTGAAGAAAAAACAATAGATTGATTTAGTTGTTTCCATCCATCATGCAATTAGTCTGATTGTGACGTAAAAGTATCGTTGCATGTAAATTTTAATTTAATTTAGCCGTTGTTTATCGCATTACTCTCTGCTACGTGTGCCAGATAACAATCAGAGTTATTAATAGCGTGTCCATGGTAATGTTTTCCATTGCCTTAGCAAGGATCACCAAAGAAAAAAAGCTCCTATTCGGCTGTCATCATGACGCATGTCATCTATCAAAACAACGGATAGTGAAACATAAGCAAAGCACACGTCAATTTTCGACCGGGTGCTGTTTTACACGCACGGCTCCCCCACCGAGCGTGGCACATTTTTAATGAAAATGCCGAACTTTAATCTAATCTTCACCATCACGGTGCCTGTGGCGCGGGTGCGATACGTGCACGCACGCTGCCAAACATCGATTACCGTGTGGGGGAAGGCCTGACAGCCTACTGGGCTGGCCCGGCATACACCTCCGTCGACGACCCGTCAATCTCGCCCAAACGAGAACGGTGCCTTTTACGCACAGCGAACGAACCAAACCCTCGATTTTCCAAGCCCACCCCCTACTGGGTGGTTTCCCGGTGCGCATTGGGTGGGGGGGAGGCGAATGTCCTGATTAAATTTCGTGACCGCATTCTCAATATAAATTTGCACCGGGGCCAAAAAATGAATTGCCCTTTCGTAGGCCCGCCTCTACTAGTTTTTGCCGGTGTGTTTACACTTCTGCGAATATTAAACATTGAACGATGATTGAATGGAGTCGACCGGACGCCTAAATAACGGCGTGTTTTCCGTGCTTCTCGGCTGCAGTGGTGGCGCTTTTTTTTTCGTTACCATAAACGTGATTGCTGCCTTGATGGATTGGAATCTTCCTCGCTTGCCGTACGGGAAGCCATCCCATTCCCACCGAGCTGACTTTGTAAAAACTAATCAATTTTGGAAGCCACACACGCCTCCCATGTGCGATTAACGAGGAACGTGACCGGTTAGGGTAGGATGACACGATTGCAACCAGTGAGGCGACGCGCTTGTACGCCAATTGCATACTTTTAGGCGTTTAGGCGTGATTGCAAAAGGTTATTAGTCTGTCTCTCTCTCTCTCTCCTTTTATTACTCCTTCTCCTTCTTCTATTTTATTATATTTATTTTATATATCCTCCATCTTCTATTTTATTACTCCTCCTCCTTCTCTTACTCCTTTTATTAAAAGGTTATTAGTAAGTTTGTATATTTTTTGACAAACTTGTCAACATTAGTGGTCAACTTGTCACGTTTGCGGAGGGATAAATTGCTCTGTCATCGGACAGCGTTCGACGGTAGCTAGGGACACATTTGGAAAGTACGTTGGAAAACAGTTTTGTTATAGTTAACTTTGCTTCCATAACAACAAAATGTAAGTTTGTAATGCTGTGTGTTCCACGGCGGCGTACAACTTCAAAGCCGCTGCCGAAAGCTTGCTGTATGATTGCATCGTGTGAGATATATGTAACTAAAGCCGGCAAAACATACCCTCGTACATGCATCGAACATCAAACAACGCGCAAGAGCAACCAATTTCATCAACCACACAGGACCGCACGCCCTCCGCTCACTCGAACGACAGCAAATGTCTCAACCACGCAACAAATCACTATGCGCGCCTTACCCCACACCCCACTGGGGACGCGACGTCTTCCTCCCACTCGCACACCGAAAGCACGGCGGCACAGGCACTAATCTGCAGGAAGCACCATAATTCTGTGGCCTCGTCCAATCAGCCCCGGTCGGCATGGGGGGCAGCATGGGGAGCGTTATTTAGTGTATTACGCATTCTCGAAGCCATCTCGGCACGTGTACACGTCACCGCTTGGACCGTACAACTTTCCCTCGGCCGGCGGGGTGTTGCGGGACAAAGTTGCACCTGATTTGGTGCCACTGGGAGGGATAGGAAATTTATCCGGAAAACACACACACACATCCTCCATCTTCTATTTTATTACTCCTCCTCCTTCTCTTACTCCTTTTATTAAAAGGTTATTAGTAAGTTTGTATATTTTTTATTTTTAATATTGTTGTATAAAATATTTAAAAAAAACTTTTTTATTTAATTTGTTTGTTTTCCGAAATAACCCTTGGCAAACGAGGACTTTTGCATACCAAAAGATGAAGAATTCAATTCCCCATGAATACAATACATTATCCCACTCTTCCTAGTTTTTATGGTGAATGTAACACAACATTTTGATAAATATTTTGTGAGCAATTAGAGACAACCCACAATTTCACGTTCTCTTTTACTCGAGCACTGTATAAGCCTTATATAGGACTGGCAACCAAACTGAGACAAGAACAAAAAAATCAAAACCTCCTATGGTTGTACAAAGAAGAAACAGAAACAGTAAAGTTACGAACAAATAACTGTTTTAACAAAGTGTTGATTATTGAAATAAATTGGATCATTTTCATGTAATTGACAGGATTATTCAAAATGAAATATCGTTTCATTCTTTCCGTGCTACGAAATAGCAATTCAAGCTTTATAGCTGCATTGCTTGCCAGCTTGCAATCGTGTAAACCTAGCTCGAGTGCCCAAAAGCCTGGACGGCGTCCATCCCCGAAGTTTGACCAGCGAACACACACATGTCTGTGTGCGCCAAAAGTCACGTGTGGTAACAGAGCATGCTATGAACTACCCCGTGAAAGCCGGGTGGTGGATTTTCTTGTCAAAAATTGCGCACTGACCCATAAATTACGCCAGCATTAAGTCAGCGCCGCCGTGTGCGGGATGTGCCTTCCGGTAATGTCGGGCGCCCGTCCTCGATGCTATTATGCAGATTAATGTTATCGATATTTAATTATGCTACTTTACGATATGCCGAACCGAAAGGATAACAATAAGCACTGTTCCTGCCGCCTCCGGGCAGCGCAACGCGGCTAAAACGACCCGAATAGCTTCCGGTTTGGTCCTGGTCTGGAGGCCGGTGTCAGGCGGTTGGTGCAACGCTCATAAATCCTCGCGGCAATGAAAAGGGCAGTGAAAAAGAAGGAAAATGCATCATTACCCGATAGCATCGCTCGATCGCACCGAACAAATACCTTGTGTTTTTTTTACTTGCGCGCTATGCTATTTTGGGCCGCTTTGCATGTCTCGGAAGCAATACGTCCGGACGTCCGGGCAGGGAAGATAGATGGGCATGGAAAATTTGCGATTCATTTTTCGGTACGCGGAATACCGTCTCCGTGAGGGTTTCTTCTACGTAAGGCCTTATCCCTCCCGGTCATAACGGCAAAAAAAAACCAAAAGTTATCCACTGAAAAATACGATTTTAACATGCCTCAAATTATTGATTCAACATTTTGCTGCGGTAGAGAGCGCGGACAAAACCGAAAGCAAAGGGACACTACAAAGACCTTTAGCAAAAGCTGAAAAAATGAGAAACACGCTGGTCCCCCGAAATGGATGAAATAATTCCCATCTAGGGCGCGGTTACGACCGCTCATTCCTTCGCAGGCCGAACAGCCCGGGAGGGATCGCTCCAACCATTAATTCTTTATCGCCGGCCAAAAACGTGCCATCCCGCGTACGTGGAATGTTTCAACCACGAATGCATAATCGATAAGCCCCGAGCAGCAGCAGCGCTTGATCATCACGGAGAAGCGTTCGTCCATGTGAGAACCTTGGAAAAAGAAGCACCACACATATTGCCTAAAGAATAGCTGAGTTAGCGCAAAGCGTACCCAACGGGCAAAAAAGAAGTAAATTCTTCTTCACCAGAAGAACGTGAAATGCCGAAACACTCAACCACGGAAGTGGCAGAAGAAGCATGCGGTGGGCCACATCTCCATTTGGACAAATATTTGGTTAAGCGCAAACACGATTTGCCGCACCGCAAAAAGTTTGTTCACGAGTTCATTCTCTTTCATCTCGCTCTTTCGCACGTGCTTCTCCGTTCGCTCGCTCTTGCGTAAATCACGCTGTCAAGCTTCTACTGCACCCAAGTGGGAATGAATCTCAGATGAATCTTGTGCACACCGGGCCCCAACGCGACAAATTGTTCAATTTTAAAAATGAGCAGAACTGAATTCAGGGTTGTATGGCATTTCCAATTTTAAATAATCACGGTAAAACATTTCAGTTTTCTCATACGCCTTTTGGTAATGCAAGGAATACGAAAAAAACTGGAGCGAGGGCACGATTTCTCACTGCCGGTGAGAAAATTCTAACATTGGCCTATTGGATTTTTATACCTTCAACGGGATTATTTTTAATTTTATGAATCAACAAAAAACAAAAAATGTTGAAAAACTGGTGAAAAACGGCAGGATGTTTTCCTAAGCCGAACTTTGGGTACATTTGAAGACATGGAAACCCAAAAAATGTTAACAATTCAATTTGGCACTGAACGATAGACTCGATTGTAGTATCTGCCCGCACCATCATATTTTTGAAAGTGATGTTTAAATCAACCTAAATTTAATTCGCATACAACAACAAGCATGAAATATGAACAAGTATTATTTCAAACATATGAAAACATGATGCTTAACAAATAGAAAGAAGATCAGGAAAACTTGTGTGGAGTTTTCCATCCCCAATGTTCTGTAACACGTCATGCGAAAAAAAAGGATACTACACCATATTTTTAAATTGACCACCGCCATAGATATCAATTATTTGAGAATCCACCAAATGCGTCCGTAGCAAAACATTCGTTTGCACCAAGGTCCCTCCCAAACTGCACTACGTAAATCATACTCCTAATCCCTAATGCAAACCCGCCAGCCTCCCCCAGCCCCCGACTGCACGAGCTTCCAGCGACTTCCGTCGCTCGTAGCAGGATTCCACGGATAATCCCGTTGAAAGGACGCGCGTTCGGGGAGAGATAATTTATCATCGCATTGCAGGTGGCTTTTTTGTGCTTTTTGTGTCTGTGTTTGGGTGGGGTGCAAGGGAAGTGGACAAACACCGTCCCAGTGGGTGGTAACACTAAGCCGGAATAGGAAATGTGTAAAAGTATTATCTCTTTATCGGCAGTATTCATCCAGCGTACGACATTCGCCTGGATCAACAAACCACGGGGTGCCGTTTGAACGCCCGAACTGGAAATGTTCATGAAAATTCCCCCAGGGAGCCAGCAGAAGCTGCAACAATCGCAAGCGCTTACGAAAGTCTGCATTCCGGAGTGGATTTCATGAGCTGGTCACGAAAAGCTCTCGGTGCTCGAAACGCAATGGGTCCTGGGTGCGTGATAAGCTCCGAGCGGAGATCTTCTGATCAGATAACATAGCGAAAGGACTTGATTGCACTTTGCTTTGTCGCCGAGCATGTGTCTTACGTGCGTTTAAAGCCGGAATAAAGCAACGTTCTTGAAAGATCCTTAAACACAACCTAAGATATCTAAAAATGAACTGAACTGAATTCAGGGTTGTATGGCATTTCCAATTTTAAATAATCACGGTAAAACATTTCAGTTTTCTCATACGCCTTTTGGTAATGCAAGGAATACGAAAAAAACTGGAGCGAGGGCACGATTTCTCACTGCCGGTGAGAAAATTCTAACATTGGCCTATTGGATTTTTATACCTTCAACGGGATTATTTTTAATTTTATGAATCAACAAAAAACAAAAAATGTTGAAAAACTGGTGAAAAACGGCAGGATGTTTTCCTAAGCCGAACTTTGGGTACATTTGAAGACATGGAAACCCAAAAAATGTTAACAATTCAATTTGGCACTGAACGATAGACTCGATTGTAGTATCTGCCCGCACCATCATATTTTTGAAAGTGATGTTTAAATCAACCTAAATTTAATTCGCATACAACAACAAGCATGAAATATGAACAAGTATTATTTCAAACATATGAAAACATGATGCTTAACAAATAGAAAGAAGATCAGGAAAACTTGTGTGGAGTTTTCCATCCCCAATGTTCTGGCAGCAGCACGCGCAGACACGTCGTCCTTCTCGGTTGGATTTTTTTGTTTCCTTTTTTTTGAAAACAATAACAATCAACAAGAATCTGTCAAATCAATTCGTCAAATCAATACGGCTTCTCCAGCTTCCACTGTACCTATCGGGTGACCGTGCAAATAGACGTAGCGCGAAATTTCTCGCTGCGAAATTTTTCGCTGTCAGTCGATATAAAGTACCCACATAAAAAACGGCCCTTTTTACGACCGTTTTTTATGTATACACTTTACATCGAATAACAGCGAGAAATTTCGCGCTACGTCTATTTGCACTGTTACATCGAATGACAGCGAGAAACGTCTCAACGAGGAATTTCGCGCTACGTCTATTTGCACGGTGATAGTGTGGATTTCTTCTTCTATTTTTCACAACAAAATTCATCTGTGAAAAGGTTTACTATGGGAAATTACGATCGAAACGGACATACCTGAGATTTTCTTACCAACAGCAAGAAACATCTCTTGCGTTGATTAAAATCGTTTCAGATATCTCAAAAATACCATATAAAGCCGAATTAAGTTAAAATGTTTTAGCATTTGTTGAATTGGAGGCGATGGATCCAGTGTGCACAAAAAGTTTGTTCACGAGTTCATTCTCTTTCATCTCGCTCTTTCTCACGCGCTTCTCCGTTCGCTCGCTCTTGCGTAAATCACGATGTCAAGCTTCTACTGCACCCAAGTGCGAATGAATCTCAGATGAATCTTGTGCACACCGGGCCCCAAACGCGACAAATTGTCCAATTTTAAAAATGAACTGAACTGAATTCAGGGTTGTATGGCATTTCCAATTTTAAATAATCACGGTAAAACATTTCAGTTTTCTCATACGCCTTTTGGTAATGCAAGGAATACGAAAAAAACTGGAGCGAGGGCACGATTTCTCACTGCCGGTGAGAAAATTCTAACATTGGCCTATTGGATTTTTATACCTTCAACGGGATTATTTTTAATTTTATGAATCAACAAAAAACAAAAAATGTTGAAAAACTGGTGAAAAACGGCAGGATGTTTTCCTAAGCCGAACTTTGGGTACATTTGAAGACATGGAAACCCAAAAAATGTTAACAATTCAATTTGGCACTGAACGATAGACTCGATTGTAGTATCTGCCCGCACCATCATATTTTTGAAAGTGATGTTTAAATCAACCTAAATTTAATTCGCATACAACAACAAGCATGAAATATGAACAAGTATTATTTCAAACATATGAAAACATGATGCTTAACAAATAGAAAGAAGATCAGGAAAACTTGTGTGGAGTTTTCCATCCCCAATGTTCTCACATAAAAAACGGCCCTTTTTACGACCGTTTTTTATGTATACACTTTACATCGAATAACAGCGAGAAATTTCGCGCTACGATCCAACGAGGAACCAGCATAAGTTGCGTCTACTTGTTACCCTAGTTCACCATCTGGCACCCGTCGGAACCGATAACAACCGAAATCGTAAATAAACAAAAGTTCTTAATGGCACCTCATGAAGCAAAAAACCCGCATTGTACCTATCGCTTTTCAAGCACCCGGCCCGATAAGCGGCTGCAAGTAGCGCAGCATCATGTTTGAATGATGCGAAAATGATGGAGGACAAAAAAAAACGGCGGCACACAAACACAAGCGAACTACTCGATCAGTCGCCACCGGAAGCTTATCAGCTGGGTGGAGTGGCCTGAGGCGTGTGTTGCCAAAAATGATGTTCACCCATAACTTGGCCAGTCATTGCCGGCGGGTGCGTGGTTAAACAAGTCATGACGGTGCCAATCGGTGATCCCGGTGCGATTCCGATGGAGTCGTTGGACATCCCGCTCGAAGAAAGCGCAGGTGTCCGTGAGTTTGAGTTATCCTTCAAGAACGTTTCGTACTGCGTCAAACATAAGCATGGTGAGTTGGAGCTGAAGCGTGTGTGAGCGTTTCTGCATTAAAGAGAAGATTTTTTCTGGTTTTCAACACACAAGATCGAACACATTCGGTAATTCTGAAGAACCTGTCGGGAGCGTTCAAATCCGGACGACTGGTGGGTATTATGGGCCCGTCCGGTGCCGGCAAGTCGACGCTCCTGAACGTGCTCAGTGGATTCAAGTAACTATCGCCTCGTCCAACCGTTGGTTGCGTAATTCACCGCTCGTCTTACGATCTCCAACGCTAGGAAAGCCAACGTCACCGGCCAGCTGATGGAAAAAAAACTAATGAATGGACTGAGTTGCCGGTGGCGCGCGCGCACACACTCGGCCAATATGTAGGTTATGTGTTTTTCCTTGTTTTCGATCAACGGATCAAGAAAAAAACGGAGAGGTTTGTTGCACACAGAGCGAGGTGTGTATTTTTATAAGGATATGTTTTCTTTTCTTGCTTCATACGTGTATCACACTCAATTTCGGAATCTTCAAGAGACGCTTCCTTTCTTCAAGAAATTCCGGAATCTTCAAGAAATCACATAAACAATGGAAGAGCACTTCTTAAGTCCTTTAGTTGTTGTTTTGTATTTATTAGGAAAAATATTTCACGGAACTCTATAAAAAGTCGCAAAACTCGTCAAAGAGCAGCAAATATTCAAATGTCTGAGATACTGTATATTTTTAATCGTGTTGAAATTTGTATCCAGAATAGACTTGTTTTGCCTCAGCAATCGATAACCATGCATTCGGAAGTATAAAAATCGCAAAATATACTTTTCCCTAAAACAAACCCAAAGTGCACATCTACAATTATACGTAACACACAACTCACGAACAAAAAAAAAAAAGAAATCCAACGAGGAACCAGCATAAGTTGCGTCTACTTGTTACCCTAGTTCACCATCTGGCACCCGTCGGAACCGATAACAACCGAAATCGTAAATAAACAAAAGTTCTTAATGGCACCTCATGAAGCAAAAAACCCGCATTGTACCTATCGCTTTTCAAGCACCCGGCCCGATAAGCGGCTGCAAGTAGCGCAGCATCATGTTTGAATGATGCGAAAATGGCGGACAAAAAAAAACGGCGGCACACAAACACAAGCGAACTACTCGATCAGTCGCCACCGGAAGCTTATCAGCTGGGTAGAGTGGTCTGGGCCGTGTGTTGCCAAAAATGATGTTCACCCAAAACTTGGCCAGTCATTGCCGGCGGGTGCGTGGTGAAACAAGTCATGACGGTGCCAATCGGTGATCCCGGTGCGATTCCGATGGAGTCGTTGGAAATCCCGCTCGAAGAAAGCGCAGGTGTCCGTGAGTTTGAGTTATCCTTCAAGAACGTTTCGTACTGCGTCAAACATAAGCATGGTGAGTTGGAGCTGAAGCGTGTGTGAGCGTTTCTGCATTAAAGAGAAGATTTTTTCTGGTTTTCAACACACAAGATCGAACACATTCGGTAATTCTGAAGAACCTGTCGGGAGCGTTCAAATCCGGACGACTGGTGGGTATTATGGGCCCGTCCGGTGCCGGCAAGTCGACGCTCCTGAACGTGCTCAGTGGATTCAAGTAACTATCGCCTCGTCCAACCGTTGGTTGCGTAATTCACCGCTCGTCTTACGATCTCCAACGCTAGGAAAGCCAACGTCACCGGCCAGCTGATGGTGGACGGGCAGCGACTCTCCGAGCGACGCAGCCGCAAGATCATCTCGTACACGCAGCAGGAAGTGTGCCTGTGGCCCGCCCTGACCGTCGAGGAGAGTCTCCGGTATGCGGCCGAGTTTAAGCTGACCAGCCCAGCCCAGCCCGGGGCCGACCGGACCGAGCAGAGGCGATCGCGCGTCCGTGAGCTCCTGGACGTGCTGGGGCTGACCGGGTGTGCCGACACGCTCACCGGCAGCCTCTCCGGGGGCCAGGCGAAGCGGCTCTCGATCGGGCTCGAGCTGCTGTCCGACCCGAAGGTGATGCTGCTGGACGAACCGACAAGCGGACTCGACACGGTCGCCGCCTATCAGGTGCTGGCGCACGTTAAACAGCTTGCCGCGCGGGGTCGCGTTATCGCCTGTGTCATACATCAGCCGAACTCGCAGCAGCTGCTGCTGATCGACGATCTGTACGTGCTGGCCAAGGGTCGACGCATCTACAGCGGCCCGACCGGCGAGATGGTGACGCAATTCGCACGCTTCGGGCTTGAGTGTCCGGTCTGGCACAATCCGGCCGATTACGGTACGTCAAAGGGTGCACTTTATCGCGTGAGTACGTCATCAGTTCTTGGTCTGTGTGTGTGTGTTTGTGCATCTACTCGTAGCTCTCGAAGTGGCCAGTCTCGACCAGGAGGATGAACGGTTGACGCGCCTGGTGATGGAGGAAGAGAAGGACTTCTTCAGCTACAGTCCTCCCCGGCTGATGGTGGAGAAGAGTTACGATGGGTCGTACCAGCGGTATGCGCTGTCCACGTTGCAGCAGCTGCGAGTATTGCTGAGACGGACGGCCAGGTGTACCTTGCGGGATTCGGTGAGTAGAGCCCACCATTCTCCAAAGACTGATCCCTCGACTATAGAAAGATTGTTAGCAACTTGCTACTAGTTTATTGGAATGTATTACAATCTTCCTTACATTACTAGAGAAAAACTTGCATTACACAACGGTACTGAGACATAATATAGAGTAAGGCTTCTGCTTATTTCGTTGAAAACAAATTCGATAAAATGAAACAAGTACCGAAATTGTTGTCCTAAATTCCAAAGCCACATCATTTCAAAATCACAATTCAAGATAAGGTTAGTGACAAATCTTCCACTGCAAATACTTGGTTTTAGCTGGCTAGATCAGTTTCAAAAGTAATAAATTGACAATAGAATGCCTAAGAAGCAGGTAAAACTTCTCATTTCTATTGCTTCCTGTCTAATGGCGGTTTTTCAGGTACTTTCCGCACTAATTGCAATCGATGAACATTACAAAACACCGTACCTTTCTTCAATTTCCCACTGCAGTACCAGTTTAAGGCGCGCGTACTGATAAACATCGCCATCGCGCTCATCACGAGCGTGGCGTTCTACAACACCGGCAACAACGCCGACCGCATCCTGGCCAACACCGCCGTGCTGATTATTAATCTGTACGCCATCTTCTTCACGAGCATCGTTTCGGCGGTGCTGGTCTGTAAGTAGCGCACTTTCGCCCACCGGCGAAACCCATAAAACCCCTAATGCATCGCGTGCCTGCCTCGCGCGTTTCCAGATCCCCGCGAGTCGGCCTGCTTCGTGCTGGAGAGCAAAAATAATTGGTACTCCCTGAGGGCTTACTACTTGGCCAAACTTGTGGTCGAGCTTCCCACGCTGGTAGGTGGCCGGTGCCGGCACGAAACGAGAACACCCGGAAAACCCAAAACCCCCCGACCCGGTATTATGATGTCCATTCCGTTCCGCAGATCCTGTCGTCGTCGGTGTTCTTCCTCATCGTGTACTACTTCACGTCGCAGCCGCTCGAATGGCTCCGCATCGGGACGTTCGCGCTCGTTTGCCTCATGTTCGGGTGGATCTCGCAGATGCTGGGCCTGCTGCTGGGCAGCGTCATGTCGGTGCAGAACTCCGTCTTCGTGAGCATCCTGATAATGGTGCCGGCGTCGCTGTTCTCCGGGTTCTTTGTGCCGCTGCGCGATGCCAGCGTGCTGCTGCGGCCGCTCCTTTACGTGTCCTTCGTGCGGTACGCGTTCGAGGGCGCGGTCCACGCGATCTACGGGTTCGATCGGGCGGACCTCGAGTGCCCGGAGGTGTTCTGCTACTTCCGGCAGCTGAAGCGCTTCCTGGAGTTTGTTTCGCTGCCCGACCTGGCCTACGGGTACGATTTGCTTGCACTGCTCGGCTGGATCGTGCTCCTGATGGGTGCGGTGTACTTCAGTTTGCGAAGACGAATAAAGCAAGATTAAGATCGGGCGGTGGGAAGACAAATTGTTATGCTATTCGGTTATGCTGTACGGAGGTGAGCTTAATAATAATAATAATGAGGAATCTATCATCCTTTTTCAATCCTTTTTCAACAACTTATATTCATGTATCCGAAGCATTTCTTACTTTTGGCCAAACTTAATTTTTACCTTCAGAAATGAGAAGCTTTTATCGTAAAATATCATGCAAAAAATAAGAACAAAAAGCGATAGGGAGTATTTTAAAGGGATTTTTACGCATTCGGAAGAACATGTCACGACTATAAAGACTACATAACAACCCAACCAAAGACTACGTTCCCAATTGCACATTCTAGTGAAAGATTCATAAATCTTTAACTCGTTGTTCTTTTTCCGGCTTTAATCTGAGCGTGAGGGAGATATTTTCACATCCATTTTGGGTCCTTTTAAAAGTGCTATTTTTGTTACGACTGCTGACGATGCATTGCTGAGTTGGAATTTGTTTAAAAGAATGAAAAATGTTTCTGCATAAAACCAAAATATTTGACACGCGACAGAGGAATCCAACACAAATCTGTAAAGTGTTAAAATAGCACAAAAACAAAACAGTTTTTACATCGCAGCACGGTTTATAGTGAATTTAGTATGGATTATATCCAGATAAACGTACTGCGTGGCAACAAAAAAGCAAACAAAGTAAAGCATTCCGAAGCCCTGCTGCACACTGGTGTGGAGTCAAAATTTGGAAATTAATTTTGATACAAAAAAAATATCATCCTATCTCGGAGATGCACACACATTCAGACCGAGCGCACGGCTTGGACCCGACCGGCGCCGTGTTGGACATTTGGATACGTTCGAAATTCGGCACTGTTCGCGTGCTTGCGAACGCGGCACGGGGCGAGAAGCGCGAGATATGGCTGTAATTTATATGCTATTTTAATTAAATTTATGTCTCACTTTAATTACACACGATCTGGCATAAATTTTCGCGGCACGTGCAGATAAGTCTCCGCGCAACGGTAGATGCGATCGCAGTTGGGCCAGACGGGAGAAAAATCTATTAGCCCGGCGTGGTGTATTGTAATGGGCTTTTCTGTTGCTGTGTTGCTGGAGAGTGTGCCGAAATAAAAGAAAGAAAAAAATACATGGAATAAAGTGAGATAAAATAGTGTGTGCAAACGAGTGAAGCGATATGAAATGCATCCTGCAATAAAACCGAGTTTTTTGAGGACGTGTTTTTCAGTGAATTATGCCTTTCAAAAGTAGTGTCAGAATGAGCTTTCAAAGATTATGATTTCAAAAAATGTAAAGACATAATTGCTAACACAGAGTTTTCTAAATTATCAAAAAAAGGTCCATGAATCCTGCTGGGTCTTTGTAACGAATTAAAGAGTTTCAATTTTATAAACAATTAGTAACGCTGCCGTGCGATAGAGGGCGCTAACCAATCCTGGTTGCTGTGACACATGTTTGCTGTGGTTGCTAAGAGCTTAGTGTAACAACTTCTCTTGGAATTAATGTTTGAGCATGAAGGAAGATTTCAAATATGTGAGCAGCTTTTTTGTTCCAATATCATATAATTCAAATATAAATTGTTAAGCAACGTTATGCAAAAAAAAATCTTCATCGTCCAAGTTCACTTGATCTACTTTTTTACATCCTTATTAACAAAACCAGCAATTTATTTCAATTTTGTATACAATATTGTTCTGACTTCAAGCGTCTGTATACATTTCAAGACCTATGAATTTCGTTAGACCGACTGCCTCACGAAGGTGAATTTAAGAGGATGCTCTACGTAGTTAAAATCCCTCTCCTTTACAAAGGGAATAACAAAGGGTGAATTATATAACCAAACAAAGCAAAAGAGAAAGTCTGAGTAATTGAAGAATGGAGAAACAAGTATAACGAACTTCTCAACCACCCCAGTGTGCTCGAGAAAAAGATGAAAGTGTAGGAATCTCGTGTTTTTATTGCATTGTTTATTCAATGCTTCAAAAGCTATCCGATCCTGTCCCTCTTTTCCTCATGTTCCATCACAACCTAGCGCACCTTCCGAAGGACGGAGTCATAATCGATCACTTCACGTCCAACTCGGGACAGACAGAGGATCCAGTCTGTTCTCATCTAGATGGTGGTGTACGTTCCCACGGGCGAACAACAGGAACAACTTTCAGCCAGCTTGCTCTCCAGCGAAATCAATTGCTGCAGTTCCGCATCGTTCCAATTGAAAAACTATCCATCGGAGTTGCTCTGCTGTTGTTGTACTTGTTAAAGGGGGAAAGCTCATCCCAACCCCGACGCCCAGCTGACGGCAAGCTGTTTCCCGGCGGAGACTTTTGTTATCTTTTCCTCCCGCTCTCCGGAGAAAGAAAAATTGAACTAAAATCCCACGACACGCTCCTTGAGGTGCCATTATCCGGCAGACCCGGCAGAAAGTTTCAGGTTAAGAGTGTTGGCCGAGGTTTGGTTCGCCAAAGTTTAAATGTCATCTCTCGCCGGCAGTTTCCACGCCGAAGGGTAATAAGAGCAAATTCCTTGTACAATTACCGCACCAGTTTGCGGAAACAATCACCCCCCCCCCCCCCCCCCCCCCCCCCCCCCCCCCC
>KZ070850.1:132505-155523 GCA_002091845.1 Anopheles cracens | reverse complement strand
AACCGTTTTGTTGTGCGATTGTTGTGTTTTGTTAATTGTCAAATTGATGGTGGACTTTTCCACCTTCGAACACGCCTATCCGTTTTCGTTTCTTTTTTCTGACTGTTTGTTTTAAAATACGAATATGCAAGTCTTATATGCGTTGTGAAGGTGATTTTTTATTTGTCAGTGTGTTCGAACATGTTTCACACACACACACACGCAGGAAAACGATCACCGACCCCTTTCTCCCCAACGTTAGAGACTAGTAACCGACTGCCAATTGAAATTTTACACAATGGTCTTATGATGTATTTGGTATTCCCTCCGTGCCCTCCTCCCTCGCTATTACACACTGTCACAGCCATGTTTGCTCGATATTTTTAGTAAGTAAGGTTTTCGAGAACAGAGATAGAGAAGAGAGAGTGAGAGAGATATATACGCTTCATATACTTTGGGTGATCCCCCAAAACGCAGAAGCGTTCGTAGATTCCGATTTCCGATTACAGAAGAACACGGTGGATTTCATTGCAAACAGCAGTAGTGTGTAAGAAGTATACAAGAACTTTTTTGTTTTTAGAAGCTCAAGAAGTTAAGCAAATAAACCTAACACAATAGTACTTACGGCGGTTTCTGCTGCAATCTGTAGAGAAAAAAAACATCGGCAAAGAAATAAGACACACGATAAACGAACGCACGCATCGTGAGATGATAGTTTGAACAGATATCCTTGTTTGGTAGTTTTATTCATACGGCATTTTTTGTTTGCTTTGCTTTGTTTTGTGTTTGATAATACTCGAAAATACTGATTTCTCACAGTCGCGCCTGGTACATATGATTCCCATTTTTGTGTCTTTCATTTTGTTTGGTTGGTTGTTGTCTGAAACACTCACATACACGCACGCACGCACACACACACTATTTACTCGGGAAAAGGTACTCCCATCGTTTGAGTCATAATGTCCATCAATCCAAACTGAAAGTTAATTACATTTTCTTCTTTACCATCACTTACAGCGGCTATCGCGCGAAATGCTCACCGGCATCGACTTCCTGCACTCGCACCGGATCGTCCACCGCGACCTGAAGCCCCAGAATCTCCTCATCTCGACCGACGGCCACCTGAAGCTGGCGGACTTCGGGCTGGCGAAAACGTACGACTTCGAGATGAAGCTGACGACGGTCGTGGTGACGCTGTGGTACCGCGCCCCGGAGGTGCTGCTCGGCGAGGCGTACAACAGCTCGGTCGACATCTGGAGCGCCGGGTGCATCATCGCGGAGATGTTTCAGCGGCAGGCGCTCTTCCCCGGCACGGCCGAGGGCAACCAGCTGGAGAAGATATTCGAGTAAGTACCAGGCCCTTGCTGTCGTTTTTTTTCGAGGAACTGAAGTGGGTAAGATTTCAACGAAAGAGAAAGCACGAACGCCCATTTCTCCAGCGGCTCCAGAGGTAGCGTTAAGATGGATGGGCCATTGCATCGGCCGTAAGGCAAAAACCAAGTTAATTTCTTCTTCTTCCTCATAGTGGACGTTGTGTTATTCGTTTGACAGCGAAATTTAGCTCCCTCGGATGTTCCGGTAGTGTCACTTTGCTATAATGCCGAGACGGAATGAGCACTACGGAAACTAGGTGCTTGCGGGAAATATTTGGTTGTGTTTCTTCCAAACGAAAAGACCCTTGGAAGCAATAATATGCCATAGTTGGTCCAACGAACAACTTTTATCAATCGATGACGTTTGTTTTCCTTCTGCGTCACGATATTCGTGTTAATTGCCTCTGTCTTACAACATTTCTGAACTACTTTATACTACCTCAGCCGGATGGCGGGTCTAGGGGAAGATGAACCAGAGGGAATTTTGATACCGATCCTGTCGTGTGAAGTTCACGCTAGTGTAGCTCTCCATGAAGGCCGTCTCAATACATCACTTCCAGCACTTATTCTAAGCTCTAGCGATCCTTTCCCCATTGAAAGCACACAAACGAGCATTCCAGCTCACTGAAGCTACCAAAAAATTAGTTGCCATGACAATTTCTATGATATCTGCAATATAAGTCTTTTCCAGAAGGGCATCTTCTATACAGAAGAGCCAGAATCGAATCATATCTAAACATTATGGTGGTGAACATCTGCTCAGATAACTACCAATCATTCCGGGATGTCTTATTATCTACAATGTGGAAAATTTGATACAACTTTGCTAATAGGGTTTTCCTATAATTTCATGTCTGAAACACAGGTGTAAAATTGGCCCGAATTTACTCGGGAAAAGGTACTCCCATCGTTTGAGTCATAATGTCCATCAATCCAAACTGAAAGTTAATTACATTTTCTTCTGGCCAGATTTTTCCAGAACTCGCGTATCTGATAGAAGCACGAGGCGGTATCGATCGAGGAGGTGCTGTGCCGCACGATGCGCTCCCCTTCGCACACCTGGTCCACACTGACCGCGGCCTTGATGCGTTGGATTGCCTTCGTTTTGCTGACGGAGATCCAGCGCTCGATCAGGTGGTCCGTGTCGGTTTTGTGGTACTGCAGGCGCTGCTCCACCCGCCAGAACGTGTCACTGTGCAGTATCTCCGGCGGCAAACCGAGCCCCTCCGCGTTGAAGAACTCGCCGAGCAGCTGCAGTGCCCCATACATGCGATCGTGAAAGTTCGTTGGCTTTTCACCCTCTCCACCGGCATCCATCTGTTTGGCGAACTCCGTCAGCTAAAAAAAAACACAAGGGACGTTGCCGACACGACACGACGAGTAATTTTAAATGCATTCTAAAGTCTTGTAAGGGTTGTTTGCCTTTTTGGGATGTGTGCGTGTGCAATCTAACATGTATATAAACTCTACCATGCGTAAATGTTGCGATCTATCATTCCATCACTATCCTTGTTCGTAGTATGCATGTCTTGAAAGATGCTCTGCATCTGGTTTCGTTTCCTGTGTTTGTTGAGCTCCGCTAGTATGGTTCTTTTATCTGAGTGCTGTAAGCAGCTTGGCCTTTTCAGTTTAACCGACAACACGTGCCTTCTGCTTGCGTAGGAAGTCCATGGCATTTTTATCGGTCACACGTCCCTCCAGGATCTGCAGGATCGGATGATCTGAAACGGGATGAATTAGAAATGGGGTTAGTATACAAACGTTGGAACTACAGACCGAAGCACCCACTTTTATCTTTCATTTCGAGCAGCGGCAGATCGATCTGGGCTAGTCCGTTAAAGTTGTCGATGTTGAAGTTGGTGGCCACGCCGGGAATGTTGTTCAGCGCCAGGAACGCTTCGCCCGCGAAGTCGTTGGCCGTCAGCACGTCGTGGTCCATGACGGTAAAGACAATCATTGCCGCCTCCACCTGGCACTGCTCCTGGGTGACGGAAAACTCGAAACATTCGTCGAACACGGGATTGAGCGTTTTCTGTGGGAAGCCAGGGGGCATGTAATTAGAATTAAATTTCGGGATTTTGCTCAATTGGAGCCGGCAACACGGATTGGCAAGGCACGTTTGATAAGCGACCCCTGTAGCGGTCAGCTGTCAAACAGCTGTGTTGGTAAACAAATGGCCTGGTCAGCTGAGCATTTTCTGTTCAAATCAGTAGTTTTTAATTGTTTGTTAAGTGAAATCAATAGGATTTCCATCACTCTCTCATTCAGTGTGGCAGTCCGTGACTTAGCTGTTTCATTACGTGCTTTCAGGACTCATAAGCAGCATCGTTCACCTACCTTGTGCACATTCGTCTGCTGCTCGGAGCAGTGCGAAAACACCCTTCGCGGCAGTAGCTCGATGATGACGAACGGATCGCTGAAGCCGTTCGGATCGAGCGGAATAACATCCTTGGCGTGCAATATTTCCACACAGAGCGAATCGTGGTTCAGATACGCCTTCACCGACAGCGACCCCAACGGTGTCTGCCCGATCGTATTAAGCTGCTCCTGCAACCGCTGCATGTAGAACAGATCGATCAGGTGGTCCGTGTCGGTTTTGTGGTACTGCAGGCGCTGCTCCACCCGCCAGAACGTGTCACTGTGCAGTATCTCCGGTAGTTTACGCTCTACTACGACTACCGCTACTGCATTTGCTTGTGGGTTAAGAAGGCAATATTTGGCTAGATACAAAAAAAAACACAAGGGACGTTGCCGACACGACACGACGAGTAATTTTAAATGCATTCTAAAGTCTTGTAAGGGTTGTTTGCCTTTTTGGGATGTGTGCGTGTGCAATCTAACATGTATATAAACTCTACCATGCTCGGCTCGTCGGCTCGTCGGCTCGTCGGCGACTTTCTAGACTCATTATTCATTCATAAGAAAATATCTGCAGTTTGTGAAAATTTACAGCTTAAAAGTTAAACCTCCTGCGGTTGCTTCCGACGTGTCCGCTCACCCGTTGGTCGATCGCCGTCTGTCACAGTCCCCAATTCGTCCCCGTTCGTACCCGGTAGTGCTTCACATTCGTTCGCTTCCATGCATTCCAGGCCGCAGATCATTCGTTTACACTCATTCGCTCATTCACGGTTTGGTTTGGTTTCGTATTGTTCGGGTCGGCATCAACCCGACACCCTTTAAGTACTAGCGTGAAGTAGTTCATTGTAGAAGACAGATTATTACAATGTATAGTTTCTTACAAAGTTTCAAGTGTATAGAATACTATCGCCTACCATCACTGACCGCGTCGTGGACGATGCTCTCGCTAATCCAAATCCCGAGCACGCATCCTATAATTGATTGATAACCTGCACATGCTTCGTGTTCCAAATCTAGCTCTCAGTCGCTCTGTAAGTGTTTCGTCAACCACTCCAATTCACCGAGTTTCGCCACTGCTACCAAGTAACGGCCCACACTCTGGCATCTCATAGAAGTTTGCAAGCCCCAGTAGAAAGCTAAGGTTTTTAGTAGGATGCATGATTTGTGCTAGGTTGTTTGTTTTATAAATACAATGGTAGTTCTGTGTTTGTTGCATGTTGTACATTATATAGTTAAAAATACGTTCGTTTTCCCTAGTAGTGTCGTTATAAGTACTACGTTATATGTTACTATATACGGGTACACGGAACACGGTACCGATCACGGAAGTACACGCACACTGATTTGACAAGAGCTTTGATGATCACTCGATAATAATAGCGAAAGGATGCTTTCGAGTGCATCGACATTTATGTTGGCATTCACGCGAACTTCAACGGATTGTGAAGCTTGCTAGAGTGAAGGATCGAATCGTCCTCGGTTTGTTATGTACAGGTGAAAGTTTACGCTCTACTACGACTACCGCTACTGCATTTGCTTGTGGGTTAAGAAGGCAATATTTGGCTAGATACAAAAAAAAATAGTAGTAGTACGCAGGGTTACGCGGTTGGGTTTCTTTTTGTGCGGGTAAATGAGGATGATCCTTAAAATCCAATTCCAAGCTCCCCCTAAGTGTTAATAGTGTTACAAATTCTACACAACCATACACACACACACACACGTACATACATGTAGACGTAGATCATCAATACACAATTCCTTCCCGGGTTTCGCCCGATATACAGAAGGACACTATGGATCTGTAGTGAGGAGGAGGAGGAACAGGTGGGCCGTCTTTGGAAGATTGGCCAACGACAGGGTTTGTAAAAAAGCGAATAGGTTGCATGGGTGGTTTGTGTGCGCCTTGTTGTAGGTTATACAAAAGCATCAACACGCTGCCTTGTTGCCGCAGCAATGTTTTCCGCTTTTCCTCGGCTCGTCGGCTCGTCGGCTCGTCGGCTTTGGGGGGGGGGGGGTTTGTGTGTGTGGTGTAGCCACTACAATACGTGATTTTCCACTACTGGTTGGTGTGAGTCCTACATGCTTAGATTGTGCATTCTTCAGCTACTGGAGGGAAGGGAGAATGTCATAGGAAGGACCTGCTTCAGTACAAAAGATGATACCCGCGCCCGCCCCCAGGATTAGCTATGCCGTAAGTAGGAGTGTGCGTGTGTTGATTTCACATGATTGATGATTCACTAGAAAAAGGCCTGCTATGTTAGTATAGTGAATACGCTTGTTTCGTCCTATCCTGTCCGCTAAAAGGTGAGTGTATATAAGGTTTTCTAGCGTTCAGCTTAAGGATTCAGCTCAATAGTTGCTCTCGTTATCATGTAGAGTGTTTCGCTTAGTATTGGTTTAGGTTAAGCTTTACAGGAGGTTGTTTGTTTTGCTGTTTTGCTGTAGTTTTTGTTATAAAATCCCTTCTCACGCGCACTTAATGCATAACACACTCACACACTCACTTGCTCGTTTGTCCCCCTCTCAAACCCGGCCGCAGGCACAAGCCGGTGGAGAGCAAGCCGTTGGAAAATGTAGGTGTATAAAGGTTAGAAAAAACAAACACTTGCTATACAAAATAGAACAGCTTGCTTCCGCGCGCTCTGCTCTGCGCCCGATACAGTGGGGTGATACAGTCTCCATTTCACTACTGCACGACGATATTTACGTTATGTTTTGTTTTCCGCTTTTCAGTTTTAGGTACATCGAGAAACGAGCCACGTATCCGTTCGCTTTTTGGACTCTGCGACTACACGGAGGAGGTGTACAGATGATCAAGAGACAAGGTAAGGGTGGGAATGCGATCCTCGGTTCGCGTTCGTTTCGGTTAGTTAAAGCTTGGCCATTTGTAGAAAACGTGCGGGCTGTTGTTCTGTACAGTTGCTGCTAGCTGCTGCTGGATAAACACTAGACACGGTGTGCATCTCGCATTCTCCCAAGAAACGCCTACTACGACTACTGGGTGTTGACAGCACATCTAAGCTCGACATTTACCATTTACACTAGTAGTAGTACGCAGGGTTACGCGGTTGGGTTTCTTTTTGTGCGGGTAAATGAGGATGATCCTTAAAATCCAATTCCAAGCTGATCAGGTGGTCCGTGTCGGTTTTGTGGTACTGCAGGCGCTGCTCCACCCGCCAGAACGTGTCACTGTGCAGTATCTCCGGGGGCAAACCGAGCCCCTCCGCGTTGAAGAACTCGCCGAGCAGCTGCAGCGCCCCATACATGCGATCGTGAAAGTTCGTTGGCTTTTCACCCTCTCCACCGGCATCCATCTGTTTGGCGAACTCCGTCAGCACGCTGTTCCAGATGAGCGTCATCGCGCGGTAGAAGTTCTGCGACAGCAGCGTTACGTTCAGCGTCGCCAGGTGCGAATCGAGATACTCGAGCAGCGGCATGACGGCCTGGTTCGCTGGCAGCGAGTCGGGCGACCAGGCGAGATGGAACACGGACTTCTGCAGCGGTCCCTGCATCGAGGCGGTGAGCTTGGTGAGGACGCGATCCGCCTTGGCCTCGAGCTGCCCGATCGTGTTGTCCAGCAGGGTTTCCGCGTTCTCCGGCAGCTGGTGCGTTTCGGGATGGAACTCGGCTAGCCCGCGCCGCACGTACTCGAGATTGTTGACGGTCACGCACAGCTCGTCGGTTGAGCGGGGCTGTTGTTGCGTTTGCTTGTCGTAGTAGCCCGTGCCGCCTTCGGCAAGTCCCTGGTGGATGAGATCCGAGTAGACGTTGGCTGTGGTGCAGACCAGATCGATGATGAGCGTTTCGTAGTGCGCACCGGAGCTGTGATCGGGCCAGGCCAGATTTTTCCAGAACTCGCGTATCTGATAGAAGCACGAGGCGGTATCGATCGAGGAGGTGCTGTGCCGCACGATGCGCACCCCTTCGCACACCTGGTCCACACTGACCGCGGCCTTGATGCGTTGGATTGCCTTCGTTTTGCTGACGGAGATCCAGCGCTGTACGGCGGGTTCGAACCATTCGTGGAAGTTCTGCAGTCCGAGCGGTTTCTCTGGGGGTTGCGGCGTTACGGAGAGGTGCGACTTCATGTTGTGAAACTCTTGGAGCGCAAAGTAGATCTCGAACGGGGCGGTGTCAGGTTCCCGATCGTGGTCCAGAATCGTCCAGTGGTTCAGTAGTAGTACGCAGGGTTACGCGGTTGGGTTTCTTTTTGTGCGGGTAAATGAGGATGATCCTTAAAATCCAATTCCAAGCTCCCCCTAAGTGTTAATAGTGTTACAAATTCTACACAACCATACACACACACACACACGTACATACATGTAGACGTAGATCATCAATACACAATTCCTTCCCGGGTTTCGCCCGATATACAGAAGGACACTATGGATCTGTAGTGAGGAGGAGGAGGAACAGGTGGGCCGTCTTTGGAAGATTGGCCAACGACAGGGTTTGTAAAAAAGCGAATAGGTTGCATGGGTGGTTTGTGTGCGCCTTGTTGTAGGTTATACAAAAGCATCAACACGCTGCCTTGTTGCCGCAGCAATGTTTTCCGCTTTTCCTCGGCTCGTCGGCTCGTCGGCTCGTCGGCGACTTTCTAGACTCATTATTCATTCATAAGAAAATATCTGCAGTTTGTGAAAATTTACAGCTTAAAAGTTAAACCTCCTGCGGTTGCTTCCGACGTGTCCGCTCACCCGTTGGTCGATCGCCGTCTGTCACAGTCCCCAATTCGTCCCCGTTCGTACCCGGTAGTGCTTCACATTCGTTCGCTTCCATGCATTCCAGGCCGCAGATCATTCGTTTACACTCATTCGCTCATTCACGGTTTGGTTTGGTTTCGTATTGTTCGGGTCGGCATCAACCCGACACCCTTTAAGTACTAGCGTGAAGTAGTTCATTGTAGAAGACAGATTATTACAATGTATAGTTTCTTACAAAGTTTCAAGTGTATAGAATACTATCGCCTACCATCACTGACCGCGTCGTGGACGATGCTCTCGCTAATCCAAATCCCGAGCACGCATCCTATAATTGATTGATAACCTGCACATGCTTCGTGTTCCAAATCTAGCTCTCAGTCGCTCTGTAAGTGTTTCGTCAACCACTCCAATTCACCGAGTTTCGCCACTGCTACCAAGTAACGGCCCACACTCTGGCATCTCATAGAAGTTTGCAAGCCCCAGTAGAAAGCTAAGGTTTTTAGTAGGATGCATGATTTGTGCTAGGTTGTTTGTTTTATAAATACAATGGTAGTTCTGTGTTTGTTGCATGTTGTACATTATATAGTTAAAAATACGTTCGTTTTCCCTAGTAGTGTCGTTATAAGTACTACGTTATATGTTACTATATACGGGTACACGGAACACGGTACCGATCACGGAAGTACACGCACACTGATTTGACAAGAGCTTTGATGATCACTCGATAATAATAGCGAAAGGATGCTTTCGAGTGCATCGACATTTATGTTGGCATTCACGCGAACTTCAACGGATTGTGAAGCTTGCTAGAGTGAAGGATCGAATCGTCCTCGGTTTGTTATGTACAGGTGAAAGTTTACGCTCTACTACGACTACCGCTACTGCATTTGCTTGTGGGTTAAGAAGGCAATATTTGGCTAGATACAAAAAAAAAACACAAGGGACGTTGCCGACACGACACGACGAGTAATTTTAAATGCATTCTAAAGTCTTGTAAGGGTTGTTTGCCTTTTTGGGATGTGTGCGTGTGCAATCTAACATGTATATAAACTCTACCATGCGTAAATGTTGCGATCTATCATTCCATCACTATCCTTGTTCGTAGTATGCATGTCTTGAAAGATGCTCTGCATCTGGTTTCGTTTCCTGTGTTTGTTGAGCTCCGCTAGTATGGTTCTTTTATCTGAGTGCTGTAAGCAGCTTGGCCTTTTCAGTTTAACCGACAACACGTGCCTTCTGCTTGCGTAGGAAGTCCATGGCATTTTTATCGGTCACACGTCCCTCCAGGATCTGCAGGATCGGATGATCTGAAACGGGATGAATTAGAAATGGGGTTAGTATACAAACGTTGGAACTACAGACCGAAGCACCCACTTTTATCTTTCATTTCGAGCAGCGGCAGATCGATCTGGGCTAGTCCGTTAAAGTTGTCGATGTTGAAGTTGGTGGCCACGCCGGGAATGTTGTTCAGCGCCAGGAACGCTTCGCCCGCGAAGTCGTTGGCCGTCAGCACGTCGTGGTCCATGACGGTAAAGACAATCATTGCCGCCTCCACCTGGCACTGCTCCTGGGTGACGGAAAACTCGAAACATTCGTCGAACACGGGATTGAGCGTTTTCTGTGGGAAGCCAGGGGGCATGTAATTAGAATTAAATTTCGGGATTTTGCTCAATTGGAGCCGGCAACACGGATTGGCAAGGCACGTTTGATAAGCGACCCCTGTAGCGGTCAGCTGTCAAACAGCTGTGTTGGTAAACAAATGGCCTGGTCAGCTGAGCATTTTCTGTTCAAATCAGTAGTTTTTAATTGTTTGTTAAGTGAAATCAATAGGATTTCCATCACTCTCTCATTCAGTGTGGCAGTCCGTGACTTAGCTGTTTCATTACGTGCTTTCAGGACTCATAAGCAGCATCGTTCACCTACCTTGTGCACATTCGTCTGCTGCTCGGAGCAGTGCGAAAACACCCTTCGCGGCAGTAGCTCGATGATGACGAACGGATCGCTGAAGCCGTTCGGATCGAGCGGAATAACATCCTTGGCGTGCAATATTTCCACACAGAGCGAATCGTGGTTCAGATACGCCTTCACCGACAGCGACCCCAACGGTGTCTGCCCGATCGTATTAAGCTGCTCCTGCAACCGCTGCATGTAGAACAGATCGATCAGGTGGTCCGTGTCGGTTTTGTGGTACTGCAGGCGCTGCTCCACCCGCCAGAACGTGTCACTGTGCAGTATCTCCGGCGGCAAACCGAGCCCCTCCGCGTTGAAGAACTCGCCGAGCAGCTGCAGTGCCCCATACATGCGATCGTGAAAGTTCGTTGGCTTTTCACCCTCTCCACCGGCATCCATCTGTTTGGCGAACTCCGTCAGCACGCTGTTCCAGATGAGCGTCATCGCGCGGTAGAAGTTCTGCGACAGCAGCGTTACGTTCAGCGTCGCCAGGTGCGAATCGAGATACTCGAGCAGCGGCATGACGGCCTGGTTCGCTGGCAGCGAGTCGGGCGACCAGGCGAGATGGAACACGGACTTCTGCAGCGGTCCCTGCATCGAGGCGGTGAGCTTGGTGAGGACGCGATCCGCCTTGGCCTCGAGCTGCCCGATCGTGTTGTCCAGCAGGGTTTCCGCGTTCTCCGGCAGCTGGTGCGTTTCGGGATGGAACTCGGCTAGCCCGCGCCGCACGTACTCGAGATTGTTGACGGTCACGCACAGCTCGTCGGTTGAGCGGGGCTGTTGTTGCGTTTGCTTGTCGTAGTAGCCCGTGCCGCCTTCGGCAAGTCCCTGGTGGATGAGATCCGAGTAGACGTTGGCTGTGGTGCAGACCAGATCGATGATGAGCGTTTCGTAGTGCGCACCGGAGCTGTGATCGGGCCAGGCCAGATTTTTCCAGAACTCGCGTATCTGATAGAAGCACGAGGCGGTATCGATCGAGGAGGTGCTGTGCCGCACGATGCGCTCCCCTTCGCACACCTGGTCCACACTGACCGCGGCCTTGATGCGTTGGATTGCCTTCGTTTTGCTGACGGAGATCCAGCGCTGTACGGCGGGTTCGAACCATTCGTGGAAGTTCTGCAGTCCGAGCGGTTTCTCTGGGGGCTGCGGCGTTACGGAGAGGTGCGACTTCATGTTGTGAAACTCTTGGAGCGCAAAGTAGATCTCGAACGGGGCGGTGTCAGGTTCCCGATCGTGGTCCAGAATCGTCCAGTGGTTCAGTAGTAGTACGCAGGGTTACGCGGTTGGGTTTCTTTTTGTGCGGGTAAATGAGGATGATCCTTAAAATCCAATTCCAAGCTCCCCCTAAGTGTTAATAGTGTTACAAATTCTACACAACCATACACACACACACACACGTACATACATGTAGACGTAGATCATCAATACACAATTCCTTCCCGGGTTTCGCCCGATATACAGAAGGACACTATGGATCTGTAGTGAGGAGGAGGAGGAACAGGTGGGCCGTCTTTGGAAGATTGGCCAACGACAGGGTTTGTAAAAAAGCGAATAGGTTGCATGGGTGGTTTGTGTGCGCCTTGTTGTAGGTTATACAAAAGCATCAACACGCTGCCTTGTTGCCGCAGCAATGTTTTCCGCTTTTCCTCGGCTCGTCGGCTCGTCGGCTCGTCGGCGACTTTCTAGACTCATTATTCATTCATAAGAAAATATCTGCAGTTTGTGAAAATTTACAGCTTAAAAGTTAAACCTCCTGCGGTTGCTTCCGACGTGTCCGCTCACCCGTTGGTCGATCGCCGTCTGTCACAGTCCCCAATTCGTCCCCGTTCGTACCCGGTAGTGCTTCACATTCGTTCGCTTCCATGCATTCCAGGCCGCAGATCATTCGTTTACACTCATTCGCTCATGCCGACGAGCCGACGAGCCGACGAGCCGAGGAAAAGCGGAAAACATTGCTGCGGCAACAAGGCAGCGTGTTGATGCTTTTGTATAACCTACAACAAGGCGCACACAAACCACCCATGCAACCTATTCGCTTTTTTACAAACCCTGTCGTTGGCCAATCTTCCAAAGACGGCCCACCTGTTCCTCCTCCTCCTCACTACAGATCCATAGTGTCCTTCTGTATATCGGGCGAAACCCGGGAAGGAATTGTGTATTGATGATCTACGTCTACATGTATGTACTTGTGTGTGTGGTGTAGCCACTACAATACGTGATTTTCCACTACTGGTTGGTGTGAGTCCTACATGCTTAGATTGTGCATTCTTCAGCTACTGGAGGGAAGGGAGAATGTCATAGGAAGGACCTGCTTCAGTACAAAAGATGATACCCGCGCCCGCCCCCAGGATTAGCTATGCCGTAAGTAGGAGTGTGCGTGTGTTGATTTCACATGATTGATGATTCACTAGAAAAAGGCCTGCTATGTTAGTATAGTGAATACGCTTGTTTCGTCCTATCCTGTCCGCTAAAAGGTGAGTGTATATAAGGTTTTCTAGCGTTCAGCTTAAGGATTCAGCTCAATAGTTGCTCTCGTTATCATGTAGAGTGTTTCGCTTAGTATTGGTTTAGGTTAAGCTTTACAGGAGGTTGTTTGTTTTGCTGTTTTGCTGTAGTTTTTGTTATAAAATCCCTTCTCACGCGCACTTAATGCATAACACACTCACACACTCACTTGCTCGTTTGTCCCCCTCTCAAACCCGGCCGCAGGCACAAGCCGGTGGAGAGCAAGCCGTTGGAAAATGTAGGTGTATAAAGGTTAGAAAAAACAAACACTTGCTATACAAAATAGAACAGCTTGCTTCCGCGCGCTCTGCTCTGCGCCCGATACAGTGGGGTGATACAGTCTCCATTTCACTACTGCACGACGATATTTACGTTATGTTTTGTTTTCCGCTTTTCAGTTTTAGGTACATCGAGAAACGAGTCACGTATCCGTTCGCTTTTTGGACTCTGCGACTACACGGAGGAGGTGTACAGATGATCAAGAGACAAGGTAAGGGTGGGAATGCGATCCTCGGTTCGCGTTCGTTTCGGTTAGTTAAAGCTTGGCCATTTGTAGAAAACGTGCGGGCTGTTGTTCTGTACAGTTGCTGCTAGCTGCTGCTGGATAAACACTAGACACGGTGTGCATCTCGCATTCTCCCAAGAAACGCCTACTACGACTACTGGGTGTTGACAGCACATCTAAGCTCGACATTTACCATTTACACTAGTAGTAGTACGCAGGGTTACGCGGTTGGGTTTCTTTTTGTGCGGGTAAATGAGGATGATCCTTAAAATCCAATTCCAAGCTCCCCCTAAGTGTTAATAGTGTTACAAATTCTACACAACCATACACACACACACACACGTACATACATGTAGACGTAGATCATCAATACACAATTCCTTCCCGGGTTTCGCCCGATATACAGAAGGACACTATGGATCTGTAGTGAGGAGGAGGAGGAACAGGTGGGCCGTCTTTGGAAGATTGGCCAACGACAGGGTTTGTAAAAAAGCGAATAGGTTGCATGGGTGGTTTGTGTGCGCCTTGTTGTAGGTTATACAAAAGCATCAACACGCTGCCTTGTTGCCGCAGCAATGTTTTCCGCTTTTCCTCGGCTCGTCGGCTCGTCGGCTCGTCGGCGACTTTCTAGACTCATTATTCATTCATAAGAAAATATCTGCAGTTTGTGAAAATTTACAGCTTAAAAGTTAAACCTCCTGCGGTTGCTTCCGACGTGTCCGCTCACCCGTTGGTCGATCGCCGTCTGTCACAGTCCCCAATTCGTCCCCGTTCGTACCCGGTAGTGCTTCACATTCGTTCGCTTCCATGCATTCCAGGCCGCAGATCATTCGTTTACACTCATTCGCTCATTCACGGTTTGGTTTGGTTTCGTATTGTTCGGGTCGGCATCAACCCGACACCCTTTAAGTACTAGCGTGAAGTAGTTCATTGTAGAAGACAGATTATTACAATGTATAGTTTCTTACAAAGTTTCAAGTGTATAGAATACTATCGCCTACCATCACTGACCGCGTCGTGGACGATGCTCTCGCTAATCCAAATCCCGAGCACGCATCCTATAATTGATTGATAACCTGCACATGCTTCGTGTTCCAAATCTAGCTCTCAGTCGCTCTGTAAGTGTTTCGTCAACCACTCCAATTCACCGAGTTTCGCCACTGCTACCAAGTAACGGCCCACACTCTGGCATCTCATAGAAGTTTGCAAGCCCCAGTAGAAAGCTAAGGTTTTTAGTAGGATGCATGATTTGTGCTAGGTTGTTTGTTTTATAAATACAATGGTAGTTCTGTGTTTGTTGCATGTTGTACATTATATAGTTAAAAATACGTTCGTTTTCCCTAGTAGTGTCGTTATAAGTACTACGTTATATGTTACTATATACGGGTACACGGAACACGGTACCGATCACGGAAGTACACGCACACTGATTTGACAAGAGCTTTGATGATCACTCGATAATAATAGCGAAAGGATGCTTTCGAGTGCATCGACATTTATGTTGGCATTCACGCGAACTTCAACGGATTGTGAAGCTTGCTAGAGTGAAGGATCGAATCGTCCTCGGTTTGTTATGTACAGGTGAAAGTTTACGCTCTACTACGACTACCGCTACTGCATTTGCTTGTGGGTTAAGAAGGCAATATTTGGCTAGATACAAAAAAAAACACAAGGGACGTTGCCGACACGACACGACGAGTAATTTTAAATGCATTCTAAAGTCTTGTAAGGGTTGTTTGCCTTTTTGGGATGTGTGCGTGTGCAATCTAACATGTATATAAACTCTACCATGCGTAAATGTTGCGATCTATCATTCCATCACTATCCTTGTTCGTAGTATGCATGTCTTGAAAGATGCTCTGCATCTGGTTTCGTTTCCTGTGTTTGTTGAGCTCCGCTAGTATGGTTCTTTTATCTGAGTGCTGTAAGCAGCTTGGCCTTTTCAGTTTAACCGACAACACGTGCCTTCTGCTTGCGTAGGAAGTCCATGGCATTTTTATCGGTCACACGTCCCTCCAGGATCTGCAGGATCGGATGATCTGAAACGGGATGAATTAGAAATGGGGTTAGTATACAAACGTTGGAACTACAGACCGAAGCACCCACTTTTATCTTTCATTTCGAGCAGCGGCAGATCGATCTGGGCTAGTCCGTTAAAGTTGTCGATGTTGAAGTTGGTGGCCACGCCGGGAATGTTGTTCAGCGCCAGGAACGCTTCGCCCGCGAAGTCGTTGGCCGTCAGCACGTCGTGGTCCATGACGGTAAAGACAATCATTGCCGCCTCCACCTGGCACTGCTCCTGGGTGACGGAAAACTCGAAACATTCGTCGAACACGGGATTGAGCGTTTTCTGTGGGAAGCCAGGGGGCATGTAATTAGAATTAAATTTCGGGATTTTGCTCAATTGGAGCCGGCAACACGGATTGGCAAGGCACGTTTGATAAGCGACCCCTGTAGCGGTCAGCTGTCAAACAGCTGTGTTGGTAAACAAATGGCCTGGTCAGCTGAGCATTTTCTGTTCAAATCAGTAGTTTTTAATTGTTTGTTAAGTGAAATCAATAGGATTTCCATCACTCTCTCATTCAGTGTGGCAGTCCGTGACTTAGCTGTTTCATTACGTGCTTTCAGGACTCATAAGCAGCATCGTTCACCTACCTTGTGCACATTCGTCTGCTGCTCGGAGCAGTGCGAAAACACCCTTCGCGGCAGTAGCTCGATGATGACGAACGGATCGCTGAAGCCGTTCGGATCGAGCGGAATAACATCCTTGGCGTGCAATATTTCCACACAGAGCGAATCGTGGTTCAGATACGCCTTCACCGACAGCGACCCCAACGGTGTCTGCCCGATCGTATTAAGCTGCTCCTGCAACCGCTGCATGTAGAACAGATCGATCAGGTGGTCCGTGTCGGTTTTGTGGTACTGCAGGCGCTGCTCCACCCGCCAGAACGTGTCACTGTGCAGTATCTCCGGCGGCAAACCGAGCCCCTCCGCGTTGAAGAACTCGCCGAGCAGCTGCAGTGCCCCATACATGCGATCGTGAAAGTTCGTTGGCTTTTCACCCTCTCCACCGGCATCCATCTGTTTGGCGAACTCCGTCAGCACGCTGTTCCAGATGAGCGTCATCGCGCGGTAGAAGTTCTGCGACAGCAGCGTTACGTTCAGCGTCGCCAGGTGCGAATCGAGATACTCGAGCAGCGGCATGACGGCCTGGTTCGCTGGCAGCGAGTCGGGCGACCAGGCGAGATGGAACACGGACTTCTGCAGCGGTCCCTGCATCGAGGCGGTGAGCTTGGTGAGGACGCGATCCGCCTTGGCCTCGAGCTGCCCGATCGTGTTGTCCAGCAGGGTTTCCGCGTTCTCCGGCAGCTGGTGCGTTTCGGGATGGAACTCGGCCAGCCCGCGCCGCACGTACTCCAGATTGTTGACGGTCACGCACAGCTCGTCGGTTGAGCGGGGCTGTTGTTGCGTTTGCTTGTCGTAGTAGCCCGTGCCGCCTTCGGCAAGTCCCTGGTGGATGAGATCCGAGTAGACGTTGGCTGTGGTGCAGACCAGATCGATGATGAGCGTTTCGTAGTGCGCACCGGAGCTGTGATCGGGCCAGGCCAGATTTTTCCAGAACTCGCGTATCTGATAGAAGCACGAGGCGGTATCGATCGAGGAGGTGCTGTGCCGCACGATGCGCACCCCTTCGCACACCTGGTCCACACTGACCGCGGCCTTGATGCGTTGGATTGCCTTCGTTTTGCTGACGGAGATCCAGCGCTGTACGGCGGGTTCGAACCATTCGTGGAAGTTCTGCAGTCCGAGCGGTTTCTCTGGGGGCTGCGGCGTTACGGAGAGGTGCGACTTCATGTTGTGAAACTCTTGGAGCGCAAAGTAGATCTCGAACGGGGCGGTGTCAGGTTCCCGATCGTGGTCCAGAATCGTCCAGTGGTTCACTATCGTACCGGGTAGCTGGCCACATTCGATCCGATTGGTGACTTCCTCTCCGAGCTGTCGTGGGAAAGTGATGAGAGAAAGAGAGTTGATAGTGTTATGCATACGGTGTTGTAGAAATGCAAACAACGCGGAGGGGTCAAGACGATGGATCAGCTAGAGTAGGCATGCAGAACTATCCCTTCAGCACTCACCAATGAATCAAACTGTTTGTAGACGATGCTAAAGTACTGTATACCGTTGGTCGAATCAAAAAGTCCATGATAGTACGTAATTCCCAGCTGCAGGTCCGCTATCAAAATTGTCGTGTAGTGTACCAGTGGGTTCGGTGATCGTTGCGACTCACGCAGCTGTGCCTGGGACCAAGTAATGGAACCCTTCCGCAGCGCTCCAACGATCTCCCCACGCACGCCTTTGCTGAAAGGGCTAACCTGTCGGAAAGCGCGCATCGAACCGAGCAAACCGAGACACCGCAGCAGATACTCCAACCGTACCAGCGACGGTGGATGCAGGGCAGGAAAGATCTCCCGATGGCGGCGCATCTGGCAGAGCGAACGCTCGACGAACCCGTTCAGCGAATCGGCCAGCCATTGCTCCAGTTCCCTCGTCAGCGGTTCGTTGTTGTAGTTGTTGATCCACAGCTTGTCCACCTCGATCAGCTGCCGGTGGACGAACTTCGTGTCTAGTGGCTTTTTGCGATTGATTCTGATGATAGCTACCAGTCTGAGTATGGGGGGAGGAAAAAGACCTAGTCAGTAATGAGATCCAACTGAGGTATACTAGGTAAAACCTACTTTGCTAAAGAAATCTGTAGATCCGATAGGTCGCTCTGCACGGCCATCTGGTGAAGGATGGTGAGCGACGGTCCGGCCAGCTCCCCGTTCCACTTCCAGGCCGGCTCGTACACGTTCAGCTCGTGCATCATGAAGATTGTCTGCAGTCGTTCGAACTTTTTCACCTCGAGCGTGTTGTCCTCCTCGGACGTGCCGCGGTCCTCGCGCGTCGACAGCCACATCTTCAACCGTATGCGTCCCTGCACGGAGCTGCGAGAGCTGCGTGCCTCCAGCTTGAACCAACCCTCCAAGCCAGTCGAGGGAATATCCTGCATCGGTTGGGAAAGTGACGTTAGGGACTCACACTCAGGCAATGCAACAGAAGGGCCCGAAACGTAGCAACTTACACAGACTGGAATATTGATACAACCGAGGAAGTCGTCCTGCGAGCCTTGCCGTGCCGACTGGCATACCTGCTTGAAAAATCTACCTAAACCCCTAACGCCTCTCACTTCGTTCAGTCGCGAGACAGCGTCTAGCACACTGCTCTCGTCATCGTGGTCCCAGATGTCCAGATGTAGCTGATCCGAATGGATGTCGTCGATGTCACTGTGGGCGGGACGCAACGAGCAAAACCTGAGTAAGGCCAAGCGTAACCATGACGACGCAACTTACAATTTAAACTTCTCGTTCCACTTCGGACACAGCGTGTGCGGTTTGACGGAGGTGGCCCGAATGAACTTGGCCGGTACCGGCCCGACCGAGTCCCGCTGCTGGCGGCCGTCCTTGCGCTTGAAGCTCAACCGAAAGCTGTGATGCTTGCGCAGCTTCCCGTGCTCCGGCGAGTCCAGGCTGTCCATGCCGGTATCGGAGAGTGTCCGCGGTGTCATCGGCGGCTGGGGCGAGGGAGGCGGAGGTGTCCCAGAGGGCTGGATGCCGAGCATACAATATGGATCACTGAAACCTGCAACCACGGGAATACTCCAATGAAGCGCTACGCTTTACACCGAACGGAAGAAACGCAGCTGCTCGGCTGATTTATGAGCGTTCAATAATAAATACTGTGGAAGTCTAACCCCAAACCATTTGAGCGATGTTGAAATGGGCCCGCCGCTAATAAAGAGGGAGATTTAGTGCGTTTCGCTGTACCTTCCGCAGTGGTGCGCGGTGGAGCAAGTTTGCGCAAACCATTTGTCACCGTTCTTTACGGCGAATCCCGTCCCCGTTCCGGTGTTCTGTGGGTTTAAGTGCGTGACGTTTCAATTACGTACGCAGTAACGGCACCCCACCTGCCAAATCCTTCCGCAAATCTTCCGCAAAAGTTTCTTCCCGGGTGTCTGGTCCTTGGAGCTTTCGACAGATGCGAATATGCAAATTGTGTGCTGTTTCGTCGCATAAACACAAGCGCTTCACAAGCGCCCCGGGTGTGGAGTGATAAAGTGTGTGCCGTGTTTTTGTTTTCCTTGCCCGGGTGACATTGGACAGATGGCTTGGTGGCAGGGACGCGTCGGGTTGGCGGTTTGGTAAATCATTAAAATTTATCACCTTGAGGGAAAGGGCCGTGTGGCAATTCCACCACGGTGACGCTAACCCGTCAGTTCGTTCGCTAATCCGGCCTTCCACGTTTGAAGATGTTGCGGGAATGATAATGCGTTTTGTCGGTTTCTGAGTAAAGACCATAATTGGCATTTAGCTCCGGGGAAGCGGGGAGCGTTTGCGTTTACAATGTTAAGCACGCGTATCTGCATATTGCTTAGTGGAGTGCATAGAGCGGTGCGTTTAATTATGAAGCGCCTGAAGTTAGACGCCCTACAGAGACTTACAAACTATGATTATCATAGAGATAACGTCGAACGGCACGCTGAAAGGATATTGGAACCATTGTTATCATGCAGAGCAGGGGTTTAAATTACCGTTTATTTTGCTTATTAGCCGCTCCCAGCGCTGGAACCCGTCGAAAACTCCCCACTTTTATGGCTAATGATACACTGCCAGCTTGAGGGGTTGAGGATATTGACAAAATAGAGTTGCGGGCGGTTTCTGCTCCAATCAACCGAAATATGACTCCGACCTGGGCGCACACACAGCCACAAAGCAGGTACCAGCTAGTTTCCCCCATACGCCGTAGCGCAATGTTAGCAAAGTACGCTCCGGTTATTAATTATACCGGTGAATATTGGACCAGCGCGCTCGAAAACGCACCCAAACCCACAAAGGCAGACATGGCAGCCTGTCGCGTTTTCCACGTTCGAGCTACGGAAAGCTTTTTCGAAGAAGGCTGCTCGCAGCAGCATTTTCGGAACCCGAACCCTTAGTTCCGTTCGAATTACACGTGCTGGCTGGGGCATGGAATACGACCGCGCTGGGACCACACACGCTGGTCGATGGATAAAAGAAAAGGCTCGTTATGATGATGTGCACGGCATTGGAAACGGCTCTATCGATGATTACACACGCGGGCAGCGTACATGTTCACAGTAGGCCGTTGCTACTACTGATTTCCCCGCCTACTTTGAGTGTCGGCGAACGCTTTCCTGGGCGTCATGAATAAACCTCCAGGGAGATATGCCGAGGCGCGTGAAGCGGCAGTAGCGGGTGAGGTGCTAATAGTAGCCGTGTTCATCTCCCTTCACAAGCGCCCCGGGTGTGGAGTGATAAAGTGTGTGCCGTGTTTTTGTTTTCCTTGCCCGGGTGACATTGGACAGATGGCTTGGTGGCAGGGACGCGTCGGGTTGGCGGTTTGGTAAATCATTAAAATTTATCACCTTGAGGGAAAGGGCCGTGTGGCAATTCCACCACGGTGACGCTAACCCGTCAGTTCGTTCGCTAATCCGGCCTTCCACGTTTGAAGATGTTGCGGGAATGATAATGCGTTTTGTCGGTTTCTGAGTAAAGACCATAATTGGCATTTAGCTCCGGGGAAGCGGGGAGCGTTTGCGTTTACAATGTTAAGCACGCGTATCTGCATATTGCTTAGTGGAGTGCATAGAGCGGTGCGTTTAATTATGAAGCGCCTGAAGTTAGACGCCCTACAGAGACTTACAAACTATGATTATCATAGAGATAACGTCGAACGGCACGCTGAAAGGATATTGGAACCATTGTTATCATGCAGAGCAGGGGTTTAAATTACCGTTTATTTTGCTTATTAACCGCTCCCAGCGCTGGAACCCGTCGAAAACTCCCCACTTTTATGGCTAATGATACACTGCCAGCTTGAGGGGTTGAGGATATTGACAAAATAGAGTTGCGGGCGGTTTCTGCTCCAATCAACCGAAATATGACTCCGACCTGGGCGCACACACAGCCACAAAGCAGGTACCAGCTAGTTTCCCCCATACGCCGTAGCGCAATGTTAGCAAAGTACGCTCCGGTTATTAATTATACCGGTGAATATTGGACCAGCGCGCTCGAAAACGCACCCAAACCCACAAAGGCAGACATGGCAGCCTGTCGCGTTTTCCACGTTCGAGCTACGGAAAGCTTTTTCGAAGAAGGCTGCTCGCAGCAGCATTTTCGGAACCCGAACCCTTAGTTCCGTTCGAATTACACGTGCTGGCTGGGGCATGGAATACGACCGCGCTGGGACCACACACGCTGGTCGATGGATAAAAGTACGCCGTAGCGCAATGTTAGCAAAGTACGCTCCGGTTATTAATTATACCGGTGAATATTGGACCAGCGCGCTCGAAAACGCACCCAAACCCACAAAGGCAGACATGGCAGCCTGTCGCGTTTTCCACGTTCGAGCTACGGAAAGCTTTTTCGAAGAAGGCTGCTCGTAGCAGCGTTTTCGGAACCCGAACCCATCGTTCCGTTCGAATTACACGTGCTGGCTGGGGCATGGAATACGACCGCGCTGGGACCACACACGCTGGTCGATGGATAAAAGAAAAGGCTCGTTATGATGATGTGCACGGCATTGGAAACGGCTCTATCGATGATTACACACGCGGGCAGCGTACATGTTCACAGTAGGCCGTTGCTACTACTGATTTCCCCGCCTACTTTGAGTGTCGGCGAACGCTTTCCTGGGCGTCATGAATAAACCTCCAGGGAGATATGCCGAGGCGCGTGAAGCGGCAGTAGCGGGTGAGGTGCTAATAGTAGCCGTGTTCATCTCCGATGCAGTTAATAAAAGACTCCTCTTATCGCCAGCCGCGCGACGGTGCGGCCTTCTAGAGTGCTGTGTTCAGACTGTATCAATAGCAGTTACTTGCGCTCGCCCGCTTTTTCACCAAACTCAAGAGAGCCTACCCCGCCTACTGAACCAACAGAGATAACAGCGAACGCGGGACACCGTGCAGCAAGGTGTTGAAGGGTGTATTGGCTTAATTGTATTGTAAACGTCAATCTGCGGACAATCGCCATTTGCTTGCTCTCCGTTACACGGCCGCCTTGGACGCAGCAGCAGCGTGTAGGCAGCAGAACGTGCACGTGCCGGCAGTCGTTTCCGTCCCGTAGCCGGACTCTACAGCATCGCCTGACGATGGATGACAGTTTCTGGTTGCGTTTTGGCGCTACGGAGCGAGCCAAGAAACAGTCGTAGAACAATGGTAGCGAAAAACAGCAACACCGATAGCACGCCGTACAATGGCCACTGGAGTGGATGAGGACGAGGGATAATGTAAAGAATTTTCTACGGTTTGCGACGGTGGTCGTTGTTTGTGCGTCACAAATTGAGCGATACACCGTCGGGCGTTGTGGAAAGGTGTCTGCTATTGACGGGAACGAATCTGATGCTGTGCTGATGCTTGCGTAATACACAATGACGATGACTGAATTCAAGATAAGCTAATCTTGAAATGTAGAGAAGCGGTTGTAGAGCGGATGATAAGTAAGTAAGTAACCTAGCCATAAGCAGTTTAAAGCTGGTTCAAAACCTCTTACCTAGAACTTGTAATTTTGGTTTATCATTGAAGGAGAGTTATAT
>KZ070850.1:69519-85203 GCA_002091845.1 Anopheles cracens | reverse complement strand
CCCTGTACCGGATGAAAGAGACACAATTACAGATTATGTTACTTGCACCGATGCTTTCTTCCGCTTTCCGTGAGGTATTTTTTGCGTTCACTTTCCTACGACTGTTGAGTTGTCTTCGAGCACTAGGAATTGTATCAGGTTTTGGGCAGAAGCTAACTTCGTTAGGAAGGTAAACTAGTATGTTGTAGGAATTGAATTTTTCTTTTAGTAGTTACTATTAGGTGAGGCTTTATAAAGAGAAAATTACATTTTTGGATAAGGACTCCTTTGTGTGTTGGAACGAAAAGAATAAATAATTCTGTTTTATTTCATTTGGGAGACGAAACAATGTGAAAAGTAGGGACTGCTCAGAAATGATCCTTTGTGAAGCTAAACTTTACTTCCAACCAACCTCCCTCCCTTACACACGCTGTAATCAGCCACGGAAACGCTCACTCCACTGGTTTGGCCGCACACACAATCTGAAGCGTCCAAATTAGCGCTGTTTTCACTGCAAACCCTGCCAACACGCATTGCACGCCTCACAAACCGCGTAGGGTGCGTGAATTCTCTTATCCTACACGTATCACCATCGCCATCGCTGGCTCCTCATTAAAGCGCACGTTTCTTTCCGTTCTCGTGCTACGCGAACGCGGGCGAAAGGATGTAAATGCTGAGGCTACTGTCACCACCCAACCCAACCCCCAATAACACGCACAAATACACACACACACTTTGCGATCCGACTCCCCGAGCTGGCTGGCTGTCAGAGGTTTGGTTTTGCCAATTCCCCGGTGGAAAACTCCCAACCATCAATGGCCACGGTCAACACACTACTGGACGCGCTCGGTACGGGATGATTTTTATCAACCATTTGCTCGACCGATAAGAGCCTCCGCACGACCGAAGGAGCGCTCTCTCATGTCCGTTCGCTCTGGTTCAGTTGCTGTGTCCGTGTGTTTGTGTGAAGAGAACGTTTTGTAAATGTTGTTTTCCAGCGAAAGCTGTTGGGGCTATGGAGGAGTAAGTGTGTGAGAGAGAGAGTGCTCAGGTGAAATGAGAATCCCACCGGGGAAATGGGTGACGATGAACGGATGAACATGCACTGCGTGAGCGACATGAATGGGTGACCTGTAACGATACTTTACCTTTAGCTCTGTGCACAATTCGTACGTTTCAATGCTACTGGAAGATTTTTTATTTGAATTTTATTTAAAAAAATGAAAATTATGTTTTTTTATTAGAAAAATATAGACTGTTTAATCTTTTGCTTTCCATTCACATCATTTTACTTCTGCTAATCTTTCTCGGAATCGTTTTCCCCGACATATCTTCCAACAGCAGACGGTCACTCATGCGCTCACCATCCGGTTCCCGGCACTCAGTTGCACTCAGAACCTGTGCGCCTCTTATCGGCACGGGTCGGCCCGAAAGTAGGTCGACTGTAGCAACAAAACCTTCCCGCCTTCCGCGTTGTGCGCCTCCGCCGCAGCCACCCAAGCTGCTGCCGTGCCAAAGCAAGACGCACATTTTCATCAACGATTCTGTCAACTCTCCGCCGTGTAACGAGTTGCTAGGGAATTCGCGGAGTAAATTGATAGATCGATGTGGCAGTCATAAGAGTGAGGCGAGTCATTCTCCCTTTTCTCTCTCTTTCTCTCTCTCGCTCTCGTTGCTTTCTTCTGGATGATGAAATTATCGTGGCGCTGTGGCGGTATGGAGACGCGTCAGCCATCGGAAATGGAAATCGAAAAACCGCCTTTCTCGGTATTGGGAAACCGTCTCGGTATCGGTAAATGAACAGGCGCTCAGGAGATGAGGAAGCATTCAACCCGAATGCTGCTGGCTGTGGTGAATTATACCGTACGCAGAGCATCGCTCTTTTCAGTTGCATTGTGTTATTAAACAAAGATTGTTTTACTAAAAATGCAATATAATATTTTTTTCTTGCTTCCTTTTTTACAAACTAATTAATAATGAACTTTTTCTTGTGTTCTCGTCAGACATTTTAATCACGCTGATTAAATGTACGTTACAAAGTCAACAAACGGCAGCACATGAATGTTTGCACAGGATGCTTCCCGCGCATCTCATCAATAATCGCATCAATTTGGCACATCAATCGATCATTCAATTATGCTCCGAACGGCCGGTGCAAAAATAGCAACGGTGCGGCTCGGTTAAGTGAGGCTGTGTGTACATATTTTTCATGGAGGTCTTGTCAATTTTTAAAATCGAAAAAAAACCATCAACAAACACCTCGGGGGAGGAAAATTGATACGGCGGTGCTCATGCATCATCATTATGTGTGCTTTCAATTAAAGCTGTTGCGATGGAACCATTCTGTGGGTGATTTCGACTCCTAATCGACACGGGTGGGCCGTAAGTTTATGAATCCTAACTTTGTTCATCAAATCGTACGTTCGGCTTAACCCCTAAAATGACTTCCCGGTTCACCTCGCGGCAACGCTAACCAGGCGCACTAATTTCCGGCGGCACCAATTTAATCAAAAGTAAAATTGGCTCTGGCAAGCGCGGTGTTTCCATTCCAGGCAAACACGGAATTGAAAATTCGCCTGAAATGCACGTACGGTGACGTACGCTTCAGGCAGTGGGGCAAAGGGTTTCACAACATTGCCTAGCAGCACAGTCGGCAGAATGGGACCGAGCGCGCAACGTGGTCGATCGTGGCATGTGGAAGCATGGGAATGCATAAATTAAAATTGAATTAACATTTCTCTATTTAATCAAGCTCGAGCCACTCTCTCGTGCCGCTCTTTCCGCACAAAATTTTCTTCCACCCCCTCCTCCTTCAAAAAAAAAGAAAACTCGAACGGATAGGGATGGAGAGCATGTGAAGAATTCCCATGCATGCCGCTTTTGCGACGAGAGTCTTGAACCGTTCGACTCGCGGCTGCATCCGGGATGCGGGATTGGAGTCGAAGTCTCATCCCCTGCTGTGATGGTGTAACGACACGCCACACTCTTGCCAACTTTTCCGGCGCTTTCCGCTGCGGTTTCACTTCTTCGCACGTCGGTATTGAATGCACTGCCGATAGTATCTGCCACTTTCTCGCAACCCTCACAGACCCGGTGTGGTCGGGATCGGTCGAAAATAGTCGTTAAAAACGGAGGGAAAAGCCCGGCTTACCCGGGTAGGTGAACATTTTCTAATTTCCCTCTCCTCTTCAACCCGATCCGCTTCCGGGCGAAGAAACCCACTTCCTGCTTGGGACGAGGATGACGAATGAGTTTTCCTCCCCGAGTGGGAGCGTATCCTCCCCGATAAAGCTCGCTGAAGGTTACAACGAATGGAAACGGAACGGAGGTACCCAAAACACCCCCCCCCCACCGGAAAATGGGAGTAACTAATTCGGGATTTTTCCCACGCAAAGTGCAATAAAAAAAACTAGGCCCAATGCAGGTGGGATAAATTGGGACTGGTGGCGAACGTGAAAGCTTAGGCGGGAAAATACGCACACAGCCGACGATGACTACGACAACGAACGAACGAGCGGAGGATTTAATTCAATAAAGAAAAACATTGTCACGAATGCGGGCGCTACGTGGGTGGGGGTTGGACCCTCTGAGGTAGTTCCGCTTCCAAAAACATAGTTGTGTCTGTGCGTGCGGTCCTGTGACCTGGATTACGCTTACGCTGTTATCGGTTCAGTGGCGTAGGACGTTCCAGCCCGTTCCAGCCCGGCGTAGGGATGAGCAGGGAACAATGTGGGAATATTCAAGGTCTGTTCGTGACCTTTTTTGTGTGTCCACCCCGACCCAAAACCGGCGGTAGCAGCGTAGAATTCTAATTTACCTCGGGTGACACTCATCATCCCACGGTGGTCTGGTATTTTCGGGAGAAAAGGGACCAACGCACATGCGACACTAAATGTCCTTATTCATGGTTGGAAAGCCCTTTTTTGCTGTTCACAGCAGGGGTTTTGCTGTTTTCGTTACTGCTTTGGCAGTTCGGGAGTGTTGTGTCTCGTTTGGTACGCCGAGCACATCCTTCCAGAACCCGAACAAGCCAATTCCACTTCTCGAAGAAGCTCATCCACACGCAGCTACGCAAGTGGCGCAAGTGGAAGTTAATGAAGTGGTACGAAGCGGGAGGGCGGTGAAGAGGGACGAGAGGCCCCAGAACAGGACACTTTGACGATGAACGGATGAACATGCACTGCGTGAGCGACATGAATGGGTGACCTGTAACGATACTTTACCTTTAGCTCTGTGCACAATTCGTACGTTTCAATGCTACTGGAAGATTTTTTATTTGAATTTTATTTAAAAAAATGAAAATTATGTTTTTTTATTAGAAAAATATAGACTGTTTAATCTTTTGCTTTCCATTCACATCATTTTACTTCTGCTAATCTTTCTCGGAATCGTTTTCCCCGACATATCTTCCAACAGCAGACGGTCACTCATGCGCTCACCATCCGGTTCCCGGCACTCAGTTGCACTCAGAACCTGTGCGCCTCTTATCGGCACGGGTCGGCCCGAAAGTAGGTCGACTGTAGCAACAAAACCTTCCCGCCTTCCGCGTTGTGCGCCTCCGCCGCAGCCACCCAAGCTGCTGCCGTGCCAAAGCAAGACGCACATTTTCATCAACGATTCTGTCAACTCTCCGCCGTGTAACGAGTTGCTAGGGAATTCGCGGAGTAAATTGATAGATCGATGTGGCAGTCATAAGAGTGAGGCGAGTCATTCTCCCTTTTCTCTCTCTTTCTCTCTCTCGCTCTCGTTGCTTTCTTCTGGATGATGAAATTATCGTGGCGCTGTGGCGGTATGGAGACGCGTCAGCCATCGGAAATGGAAATCGAAAAACCGCCTTTCTCGGTATTGGGAAACCGTCTCGGTATCGGTAAATGAACAGGCGCTCAGGAGATGAGGAAGCATTCAACCCGAATGCTGCTGGCTGTGGTGAATTATACCGTACGCAGAGCATCGCTCTTTTCAGTTGCATTGTGTTATTAAACAAAGATTGTTTTACTAAAAATGCAATATAATATTTTTTTCTTGCTTCCTTTTTTACAAACTAATTAATAATGAACTTTTTCTTGTGTTCTCGTCAGACATTTTAATCACGCTGATTAAATGTACGTTACAAAGTCAACAAACGGCAGCACATGAATGTTTGCACAGGATGCTTCCCGCGCATCTCATCAATAATCGCATCAATTTGGCACATCAATCGATCATTCAATTATGCTCCGAACGGCCGGTGCAAAAATAGCAACGGTGCGGCTCGGTTAAGTGAGGCTGTGTGTACATATTTTTCATGGAGGTCTTGTCAATTTTTAAAATCGAAAAAAAACCATCAACAAACACCTCGGGGGAGGAAAATTGATACGGCGGTGCTCATGCATCATCATTATGTGTGCTTTCAATTAAAGCTGTTGCGATGGAACCATTCTGTGGGTGATTTCGACTCCTAATCGACACGGGTGGGCCGTAAGTTTATGAATCCTAACTTTGTTCATCAAATCGTACGTTCGGCTTAACCCCTAAAATGACTTCCCGGTTCACCTCGCGGCAACGCTAACCAGGCGCACTAATTTCCGGCGGCACCAATTTAATCAAAAGTAAAATTGGCTCTGGCAAGCGCGGTGTTTCCATTCCAGGCAAACACGGAATTGAAAATTCGCCTGAAATGCACGTACGGTGACGTACGCTTCAGGCAGTGGGGCAAAGGGTTTCACAACATTGCCTAGCAGCACAGTCGGCAGAATGGGACCGAGCGCGCAACGTGGTCGATCGTGGCATGTGGAAGCATGGGAATGCATAAATTAAAATTGAATTAACATTTCTCTATTTAATCAAGCTCGAGCCACTCTCTCGTGCCGCTCTTTCCGCACAAAATTTTCTTCCACCCCCTCCTCCTTCAAAAAAAAAGAAAACTCGAACGGATAGGGATGGAGAGCATGTGAAGAATTCCCATGCATGCCGCTTTTGCGACGAGAGTCTTGAACCGTTCGACTCGCGGCTGCATCCGGGATGCGGGATTGGAGTCGAAGTCTCATCCCCTGCTGTGATGGTGTAACGACACGCCACACTCTTGCCAACTTTTCCGGCGCTTTCCGCTGCGGTTTCACTTCTTCGCACGTCGGTATTGAATGCACTGCCGATAGTATCTGCCACTTTCTCGCAACCCTCACAGACCCGGTGTGGTCGGGATCGGTCGAAAATAGTCGTTAAAAACGGAGGGAAAAGCCCGGCTTACCCGGGTAGGTGAACATTTTCTAATTTCCCTCTCCTCTTCAACCCGATCCGCTTCCGGGCGAAGAAACCCACTTCCTGCTTGGGACGAGGATGACGAATGAGTTTTCCTCCCCGAGTGGGAGCGTATCCTCCCCGATAAAGCTCGCTGAAGGTTACAACGAATGGAAACGAACGGAGGTACCCAAAACACCCCCCCCCCCACCGGAAAATGGGAGTAACTAATTCGGGATTTTTCCCACGCAAAGTGCAATAAAAAAAACTAGGCCCAATGCAGGTGGGATAAATTGGGACTGGTGGCGAACGTGAAAGCTTAGGCGGGAAAATACGCACACAGCCGACGATGACTACGACAACGAACGAACGAGCGGAGGATTTAATTCAATAAAGAAAAACATTGTCACGAATGCGGGCGCTACGTGGGTGGGGGTTGGACCCTCTGAGGTAGTTCCGCTTCCAAAAACATAGTTGTGTCTGTGCGTGCGGTCCTGTGACCTGGATTACGCTTACGCTGTTATCGGTTCAGTGGCGTAGGACGTTCCAGCCCGTTCCAGCCCGGCGTAGGGATGAGCAGGGAACAATGTGGGAATATTCAAGGTCTGTTCGTGACCTTTTTTGTGTGTCCACCCCGACCCAAAACCGGCGGTAGCAGCGTAGAATTCTAATTTACCTCGGGTGACACTCATCATCCCACGGTGGTCTGGTATTTTCGGGAGAAAAGGGACCAACGCACATGCGACACTAAATGTCCTTATTCATGGTTGGAAAGCCCTTTTTTGCTGTTCACAGCAGGGGTTTTGCTGTTTTCGTTACTGCTTTGGCAGTTCGGGAGTGTTGTGTCTCGTTTGGTACGCCGAGCACATCCTTCCAGAACCCGAACAAGCCAATTCCACTTCTCGAAGAAGCTCATCCACACGCAGCTACGCAAGTGGCGCAAGTGGAAGTTAATGAAGTGGTACGAAGCGGGAGGGCGGTGAAGAGGGACGAGAGGCCCCAGAACAGGACACTTCAATGAACCTCCCGAAAAAACGCAAACCAACCCAAACACGCAACGCTGGTTCAGCTCGTCGTTCGGCTCTGCTAATGCTCCTAATTCGACACTGGTGTTTAGGTTTCCCGAGCCGCAGGCGAACGATGGGCACGCTAGTTTCGTGAGGTGACGATGCCGATTTCTTTTCCCGAAGCGTGTCCCGTGCTCGGCGCCAGACACGGCCCCACCTGGCCGGGGTAAGGTAATGGTAATTCGAACGTAATTGCTTCCGGTTCCGGTTGCATTAGTTCGATTCGTTCACGGTGCTTGGGGAGGTGTGACAGATCTGGGGCACGTTCTTCTTGGCACGAGGGTCGGGGAAAAGTTACGACTGGACAGGGACGTGGCTCGTGTGATCTGCTGACTGAGCTGGGCCGCGCCTGGTTACTTTAATGGGCGTTGGAATCATGATTCAGATCAATATTTAATTGAGCTGAGAAAGTGCGCTGTACAAATATTGATTTTGTCCTTCCAATTACCGGTTTTGGTCGATGTTTTCATTTCATTACGTTCCTTCTTAATAAATAAATAAATTTCATTACATTGTATTAAATTTTATTTCTATTTTTTTTGCTTTGTTTTGATTTTGATTAATACTTCTTCTTAATTTTGATGGCATAGTTCTGGATAAAATTATAGTTTTATCAAATTTTAGTTATTATTTTTTAAACAAAAATTGGTTTTTATTTTTCTCATATGGTATCGTTACGAATTTTGGTTTTGTTCAATATTGTTGTAAATAATAATTGTTTTTGTCACAAATTTGTGAGTGTAAATTCACAAGTGAAGTGTAATAACTTCAGTGTAATGTAGTGAAGTGTATCACGACAGATTTGGTAATTTGAGCCCCAATCTCTTCTCAATGGTGTTGATTACAAGCTCATACTGTAAAACACCGCAGTGCATCTAATATTGAATAAATTATACTGGCTGAAACTAATGCAAACGACACATCTCACTCCGGGTGTTCAAAAGAAACAAGAACGTAAACTAAAATAATCGCAAAATAATCAGAACCATCAACCCCCAATGAAAAATAAATAAATCCGGTCCTCATGTTAGCTATAAAAAGAAGGTGCTCAGGGTCGAACACTGTTGAGACAAGATACGATAGGTTTTAACATGCTTGCACGTGTTGAATTGCATTCCCTTTCATTTGACGAATAGGTGCAACTTCTTCCCCAAACGATGCGTGTTTTTTTCTCTCCACTCACTGGAAGAACGTAATCTCTTTGGGTAAATACTGCACTCGGTGCATCCGTACCATGAGCTCACACGGAACCAGGGTACGGAACTAACGGAACGGAAGAAAAAGCATTCGGAAAATACACTTTCCCTCACTCTATTGCACAGGAGAGGAACAAGAGCGAAGGAAAGGAACTTCCTACTCCTACCGTCGAACACCACCACCGCAGCTGGTGGGTAAACGGTTCGGGATGAAAATGAATAGATGATGACTGATGTAATTACGTTCTAAATGGATGCCTGGGGCCAATTGGGCGAAAGCGTAGCATAGAGAAGTTTTCCTGCACCAGCATGGGGATGTTATGGATGCTGGGGTGGGGGAGTGTGGGCGTGCAACGGGTGAACGGCTATGGCGTACGAACTCGACCGACTGCTTTCATTATTCCGCCACAGACAATCCAATCGGTGCAGTCGCTTTTTCTTAACGCTCGGTAACCCTCGAGGGGGTACGTAATTTATAACGCCTTGAACAAGGATATCCGCTGCCGTACAGCAAGATAAAGACGATTTCATGTGTTACACTGTTGATTAGACAATGTTCGTTATTTTTAAAGTGCGCGGAATTGCGAATTCTTGGCATTTATAGTTTACTATTACTATCTTAAACATTTTAAATCGTCTGGATCTTTATCGTTTAGTTTGGTTGCCTACATTTAGGCGCTGGTACTAGTTTCGAGTAAATTATTTTTTACAATTTTTACCAAAACAATAAAAAAAGGAAGAAAATATTGGAAATACTTATATTCCCTTCGTTTCCTGTTTCCTTTGCAATCAAACCGTTTGCACTTGAGCCTGCCCGTGGCTTTAACCATGCAGAACCCGTACTTGCATCCGGGCCCTTCGAGGCCAACGGGCCGTATTCACGCCGTGCTTATACGTCCGGTTGCTTTTTTGTTTCGCCCGTGCGGGCAGACCGTACTCAGTGTCAGGAGTATCCGCACTCGAACGGATACCGCCGTACCGACCGGTCAAATCCCCAGGCCCACAATATCTCGATTTCTCGAGGCATTCATTTCTAACGCTCGATTTCACCTTCACCAAACCGTACCGGCATCGCCCTACCCGCTATATCCGAGCCGGTTCTCGATCCTTTTTCTTCCGCGCGCAAGAAAGAAGATTGCGCTAAAAGAGGACCCGGTTCTGCGATGGACGGTAAAGCTCAGGCGTAGCAGGCGGCAGCGTCTTCGAACGCTTGCTGGAAGCGCCAACCCGGTGAAGGCGTTTGTACGAGAAAAGATAAACACGGAACGGATCTTTCGAATGAAGAGACCATCGACGGAAGGATCTCCTTATCTGCTTGTGTGGTGAGTGTGCTCGCTACCACCACTTCCAGACACACACACACACACTAACACTTCCGTGCGCTGGAGAGGGTTAGCAATAGAGTGGCCGCAGACAATAGTGGCCGCAGAACCGTGCGCCACTCGCGCAGAGCGTGTCAAAGCAGGGTGGATAACTAAAACAAATCGCTCCATTTTGTTCGCATTAAGACCGGGATCAGAGCAGTGCGTGGTCGACGCCCGGGATGCTTGTGGCCGAAAAGGGTTTCACGACTTTTCGCTCCGCTTATCTCGCGCTCCCGAAGCGTACGATAAGATGTGCCACTACGGTAGCGCGCCCCTCCATCCGAAGGCGTCCGACTACCGTTAAAGGGGTTAACGAAACACTCTCGCCATATTTCATGCGAAACGATCTTCGGAACGTGAAGCGAAAGAACACACCAGCAAAAACCCCCCAAACAATGGGTTGCTCCGTTGCGGCGGAGAGAGAGAGAGAGAGTTACCCATCCCGGTGCTGGTGGGTTGTGAGGACTCTTGAGACAAGTTTTCAATGGCCGCCCAATCTGAACCGTCCGGTCCGGCGTTTCCATCTTCCGGCAGCGGATGCTTTGGTGTAGGATGCGGTGAATGCGGGCCCTCCGTATCAAAAGTCTCGCCATGGCCCTTGTGGGGTGAGACCGTTATCGTTAAGACGGCCGAGCTGTGCTGCAGTGGGCGAGGAGAAAGGCAGCTGCGCCAAAGTTAAGACTACTTGCGTCCTGCGAGTTGTCAGTTGCATTGATATCAATTACTCCTGCCCGAGGCGAAGGACAACCTTCGCGGGAATAGCACGAATTTTTGGGTGAAAAAAACACACCGAGCAAAGAGGATTGCAGTAAGTACGAAATGGTACGGTTTCGTTTGGAAAGTGTGCTTGCTGTTTTATTTTTAATCCATTAAGTAGTTTGAAGCCATTGCATTCATTGCCAGAACCGATGCAGACGCTGTCAGTCGTATCGCAGTTTAAAAATAATACCCCTGAATGTATGCTTTTTGTAAACAAAAATGTTAGTATTATATTTAGTAGATGTATCGAAATTGCCTACTGTTAGGCGCGAATCGCCCACTACCTCAACGTTTTAACAACACGTGCCCAATTTTTCGTTTTATAATCATTTTTCATTCTGGAAAACTTACAAATTGGTATGGAGATAAGATTTATTCCCAGCTATAGTCATTTTATCAGAGGTAACGAATGTTGGAAATTATCGTCAAACCTTCGATTTTGCAAATATATGTTCAAATTCATGCGTGTCTCATGAACCTTAATTCCAAGGTATATTAAAGTGTTGAGTATGAGTCGTGCATCATACACTCCCAACTGGCTTACCACCAAATCTATAGTAACCCACCGTTGGATCGAGTCCAAGAAGCCATGGAGATGCATCTTCACCGAGTGCACTCCGCAAACCGCAAGTTTCCATCATTTAACGTCACCTCTTGTTGACCCTGAAGTTGAAGCCCATCAACTGACCGCAATCCGGTGCGAAGGGCTTCCCGGTTCGTCGTTGCCGAGTTTCCGGGACGGGAAGCGACAACAGTTGCAACGCACCTCCACCCGCTAGCGCCTCCAGCAGGCTATGAGAGAGGTTCCGGGAACCGCAGAACCAATCGAAATGACGCTCTATCACCCCGAATCATGTGTCTTTGCCGGATTGCTCCGGCGAACTGCGAGTGCAGAACAATGCACCCCAGCCACCACGACGGTGGTATCCAGATGGAGCCTCCGGGAAAAGTTCGCAAGTTCGGATAATATCGGTGCAAGCGCCAACCGAAACCGGTAATGATGGTGGCGCTGGCTCCCGGGCAACTGTGACAAGGGACGCGAGCTTGGAAATGGAGTTTGGAGCCGAGTTTTCGATTCCGCACTGTAACGAGCAGCGAGAGCGACCTGAGGATTGGAAAATCCTCCGAAGTGGTGGAGACGGGAAAAGTTCGCAAGTTCGGATAATATCGGTGCAAGCGCCAACCGAAACCGGTAATGATGGTGGCGCTGGCTCCCGGGCAACTGTGACAAGGGACGCGAGCTTGGAAATGGAGTTTGGAGCCGAGTTTTCGATTCCGCACTGTAACGAGCAGCGAGAGCGACCTGAGGATTGGAAAATCCTCGGAGGGGGGGGGGGGGGGGGGGGGGGGTAAAGTTTTGGAATGCAACCGGTAAAAAGCAACCACATCATAAAGTTCCAGCACACCCTGCGCCAGTGCCAGTCACGCCGGTGGTCAAGTTTTGATCCAAACTCCCGCCCTGGTTTTCGGAGGCTTCTTCCGACTCGCTCCGGACCGGAGTGAAGCATCAAGATGCTCCTAGTCGGTCGTTGTCGGTTCGCAATGTTTGACATGGTTCGGAATTTCGACCCGGCCCAAGCATGTTTCCACAGCATGCCCCACAGACAGCCGTCTGATGTGGCGGCGATGATGGTTCCTGTAATCGGGGTCACCCGTATTGTGCTGTTGCTCCGGGCACAATGCATTATATTCTGTTCCCGGTGCTGCCTTGTTCCGCACGGAGTTCGATGTGCTACGAGGCCATCAGCACAATGGCGGCCGACGATGGTATGAGCGTTTAATATGATTGACCCGTTCGTCGCTGCTTCGACGTGATTGACGTGCATGGCTCACCGGATGCACCACGGACCACGGCCGGAAGGATTGCGCGAGTTGACGGGTTTCGCTCCGCAAGGATAAACTTTTCACATGTTGCCTTTGACGTGCGCTTTGTGCCGTGCACTCAGGTGCGCTTGCTATGTGACCTTGGCCACGATAGTGACAATGGTTGCAATTTTCAGCCCATGAATGAGAAGCTTTATTACCGCCGTATGTACTCGTTTGGTCGACTGTAGGCTGCATTGAGAGATGGTTGGACATTTTTCGGTTCGAGTTCGGTATCGGTTGTGCATGAAGATAAATCTGTGAGCAATATTGAAATCGATCAAATTATCGATAATTAAAACTCAAATTCAATTATTTCGATTTCGATTATTTCGAGAAAACACTTGAATCATATCCATTTTCTCATGCGAAACATTTCAAAGGGAAGTGAAGCTTTCATAAGCGATTTTAAAATTCATTTAAATCCATTTTAAATCCAACCCAAGTTTAATTTCATATTCCAGAAGAGTGTCAGTCCAAAATCATTGGTTAATAATAAGTTTTTATTTTTTTTAGATAATATTAAGCTTTTTGTGTTAAAAAAATCAAAAATTTTGTGCAAAAAATCTTTTCCTTTTATACTGTTTCTATCGGTTGTAGTTCATAATGTGTGGGAAGTGTGTGGATTTACAGAGCAGGATCAAACATGATCGGGCTTGCTCGCACGGGACGTAACACTACTACCTTTCACCATAGAACGATTTGTGACGCCATCTGGTCCGCAAAGTGCTGCGATGTTTCTTTGCCACAGTTCAGTTCGACTGCGTTCCGAGTACTTTCTTTTCTATCATTCCGTATTAATCACCATTCCTACTCGTCCGTCAACGCCACGCGCGTTTCTAGACGTTGCGCCCAACGATGTATCGCTCCTTGCGCTCACAGCTGCTGACAATGTGGAAACGCACCGGCTACGGCCACCATCCTCCGTAGTCTCGTGGCAAAAGTAACAGAACGATGCAGTGAGCGTGCCAGACTCATTACGCGGCCGTACCCGAACAGAAGAAGTTGCTGCAATTCCATACACTCCACTGCATCGAAAACATATTTTTCGCCAATTATGTCCGCTAAGCGCCAGGGGATGCTGGGGACGCTGAGCTGCTTTTGTTGCTACCGTTCGGTGAATTCTGCTTTGATGATCGTTGCCGGTGGCGCCACTGGAAACCGTGCAGTCAGGCGTTCTACGAGCGCAGATGACAAGCGAACGGTCGGTCCAGAAATGCGAGACGTGTTCGTTTGGAGGGGCATGAAGCATTGGTGGTTGTTGTGTCATGCGAAAGCTCGAGTGGGAGGGAAATGTGGCGAGAAAAAAGACAAGAGATGAAAGCATTGAAAGGAAACGCACGTACTTAAGCATCTGTTTCTCGTTTTTGTTCTGGCCGAAGCCTGTCTAATGCTGAGCAAAGGTAAAACGTGCCGCCAGGTGCTCTATTCAGTCGCAATTTCTATCTTTATCCTGTGCAGCTGGTGGAAACGGCGCTGTTAATGATAGACTTCAACGAGCTAAGCATTTTTCTGTGATCGTGGAAACAGGTGTCTCTGTAGCAAAACAATCAATAGCATCGTCGGGTGGGGTTGGTTTGAGGAGTTCGTTGGAATTATCGTCTTCTACAGCACCACGACATACGACATCATTTTTACCATTTTATAGAAACTTCTGCAAAACGATGTTCTTAGTATTTTTTTTTTCTAAAAGTACTGTACATTCATGTATTGTGGTAAAAAGTGCATGAAACACTTCTGTGTCATGCGGATTGCATACTTTAGGGCTGATCAAACCAATTTATTTAATTTATTTTTTTAACAGCACGAGTATTATTAACTCTTTATCGTTTCAAGTTAATAATCGTTACCGGCAGATTATGTACGGTCAAGCGAGTTGCATAATTCGTTACGGATTTTTATTAATTCTCCGTAAAATATGCAATCTTCAAGACAAACGACTTTCGGTGTCTGAAGTTTCGTAATGCCTTATTAGCATCTATTAAGAACGAAACCGCGCATCTAAACTCCCGCCCAAAGATACACACGCGTAATGGTAAAGCCGCTAAGCACTGGCGAAGATTCGTGTTTGTTTCGCTCTCCCGTCGGTCAGTCAATTATTTAAACGCTCGGCCACGAACACTCGGGCCACAAAACTTCGGGATGGATTTTCCTCGTCTCACCGTGCGCTTCGAGTTTCCAAAGAATAAATAAATAAATCCACGGAACGCCGACAGATGCTCACAGCAGGGCCGCTCGCTGGCCACACGAGATGATGACGTATTTGGAATAGGTGGAAAGTTGGAAAACTTGCCCCCAACTGCAGGGTGCCGGGACGGCGGGACGGCAGAGAAATCTTCAACTTTTCAGGCACTTTGGGGCTTTCGGCTTTTCGTGTCCGTTTTGCGGTTAACCTGTGCTGCTGCTGCTGCTGCTAAAAATATGTCCGTCCGTCCGTTTCTCTTTCTGTATCCTTTGCGCGGAGAGTCTTGAGCTGAAGTAGATCAAAGCGCACCGTTCGGAAACGGTCACCAGGCTGGCCGCCCGCCCTAGGGCCCACCAAGGGCACCGGCGGGCTCTCTCATCTTCGACAGATAATTCGACTTCCAAAAGTGAAATTAATTCTTACGCCATCATAAATCTCGCCGGGTTTTCCCTTTCGCTCGTTTGCAAGTTATCGGCGGCCACGAAACTCCGGCGGTGGCCATTGTGGTTGAGCTTCGGAGGTTTTATTTTCATTCTGTTGGCATTGTTCCGGTAACTCTTTCTTTTTTGCTGCTTCGGTCTTTTTTTCCTTTTGTTTCCCGTAGCTTCCTTTCGTTTTCGGCTGAGCGCGGTGGAACGCTGTTCTTGTGACAAGGTCGTTTCCGTTGCTGGCCTCTGCCGAGGATGCTTGTCAGCTGTCGGGAAAATACGTTCCTGGGAGTGCCAGTCGGGAGCGGGCGAGCCGCACGGTCACAGCATCGACGGCGTATGCCATTAGACATTGGGATGGTGCGAAAAGAGACACCGCAGGGGTTAACATGACAGGGGTCGACCGTAAAGGGTCCGAACGGAGATGGTTTTGTTTAAGTTTCTTGGGCAATTCCCTTGATGTTAGCAAATGATCGTTTTATTCACAGCACGGTGGAGTTGGTGGTGGAACTAAACGTGAATGTGATGTTTATGCCATTGATGCATTAGAACAAATCTAATAAGTATTGTAATAAACAATTTGAACAAAGAATGAAATATATAAATGAAACCGACATATAAAACGTT
>KZ070850.1:51355-69509 GCA_002091845.1 Anopheles cracens | reverse complement strand
GGTCTCGTTGTGGTGGGAAAACTTGCAACTCCCGCTCTCGCATACACGCACCAGGAGAAGTGAACGCACCTGCTGGTGTGGGTGCGAACGGACTGTGTTTTGCTTTCCTGCCCATGCGTATTGTCAAGAGGTTGTGGCGTCCACAGGACTACCAGCTAGCCGGTATGCTCCAGCGAACCTTCGCTCCTGGTACAGCTGTGAACGAGGACGCGACATTTTCACCGATTGGGTCCGATATTTACTTACCGCTCGAAGTTTCTCGCCAATTTCGCCATTTGTTATGGTTCTATCTCGTTCCCTTGCGTTGGCCTCTACGGTTGTAAGATACACGGTACTTGGACACCAACATTTTCAACATACCCAAAGCTGTATTGCCCAGATCTTTGGGAATGCACAGAGAGTGCGTATATTTGATGAAAAATGTACTTCCTGGTCTATTTTTAATAGGATTTAGTAATGTAAAATAAAGCTATTTTATTATAAATTTCAAGTATGACTGATTCATAAACTTTTATTTATGTCAATTGCTAAAGGAAAATACAACTCAAATTCCATATTTGCTATTCCAAAAGCTACATGTTTCAGCAGTTTCATGACGGGGTTGTTTGGATGATATCCTTTAAGAAATAAAAATGTATCACGATACGCTATTGCCTATCAGTTCCGATCGAAACACATTGAGGGCGCACAACAAGTGTTTAACGCTCGCCTCTAATGGTTAGTGATGAAAACAAGAAGCGTATTCAACCTGTTCTGCCCGCGAATAGAGTCCTGCAGGATGCTTCCATGTGAAAATGGAACAAAAAATTAACAAACTATTTTTTGCAACGAGGGTTTTATATAGAGCTTAATCCCTTTCAGCTTCCGGTTGCGTGGCTTGTTTGCCCGAACAACAATTATACACGCTTCGTATGAATATGGCGATGTTTTCCGTAGTTGTTGCTATCGTTTCCGTCCTTTCCGTATGCGAACGCACAAGCAAACAGGTTGTTTATTGGCCAGCTGTGTGGCAACGTTGCAGTTTCAAGTATTTAATTAGGTGGCACGGTAGCTGGCATGATTAAAACTTTGCGTCACCTAACGATGAAAGTTGCCTGTTTTGCAGCAGGTTATCTATTAGCTAGCATCAGCTCCATGCACCAAAGATACATCGAGCGCGAACGCTGCATATGACAAACAATAGGGTGTTAGTGCGGGGAATCGTATTTTTTATGGAAATAAAAATAGTTGCTATAACATATGAATGGAGCAAAAATATGTAAGAATTTCCTTTCCGTAGCGATTAAACGAGACGACCATTTCCTCACAAATGTTGCCAATTTTAATTGTTGCGTGTGTTTTGCTTCATTTTTAATGGCTTTCTAACAGTGCTTATAGACCCTGTTTCCGTCGTAGTTAGTATTTAATTGGCAATAAATTGAAAATGTTGTTAATTCTCTAAAAATTCATGCCCCAAACAGTCGCTATGGTGCCTAGCACCGGGACAGAGCCTTTTGCCGATGCGATGTTTTGCCATTTTTTTTTTCTCCATCGCCCTACAACTTCCTTCTATACTCTCTTCTCACTAACGAACGCTTCATCGTAGCTGATTAGCTGCTGATAGGACGGAATCCAATTAAAAACTTTTATCTGTACACAAGCCGGGCATACTGAACGGCCGGGGTCAGATTGAAACTGTTATTTTATCGCGTATCTCGGCTTTTACCTGCTTTTTTATGAACATTTTTTTTTGTTGCTGCTCCCACCGGGCTATTTACAGCGACACTTTGTAAGATTCAATGGAATAGCACGGTTCGCATGTTGGTGTGGCCTTCCGCATGGTGACATCGGAGGAAAAAATATGATACAATCATCACGGTAATGAAAGTTACGTACAATCGCTTTTGAAACGTGCGGCATATACCGTTTTTTGCAGTTTTTTCGCTGCACTCTTGCCTTTTTAAGGTGGCAAGTTGATTTACACCCTTTTGTATATAAACACCCAGCAGCAAATAAAGCAATTCTTTCAACCTAATCAAGCGATTTTTTCTAAGCATCGAAAGCAGAGAGAGAGAGAGAGTAAAATATATTTTATTTATGTAAAAATGTTTGAACAATTTTTTTCAATTCAGCATGTTCAGCATCCCTGATATGTCGACTTTTTTTTGTCGACAAGTTCCCGCTTTGTCGATTTGAATTGTGCAGTTTATTCACCGTTTTATTCGGATGATCAGACAGTATCATACGCCTAAAAGTATGCAACTTTATGTAACAACCTTTATATCGACTCCAAGTCGAGCTATGCAGGGGATCTTAATTTTTTGTTTTCCAATATGTTCGCACTCTGTAATCACAACTATTATCAACCTTATTTGCAAAACCGAAAACAATCGTAGTAGCCCTAGAACCCAAATGACTATTGCAATAATGCTCACCAAAGCTATCCTAACTGCATGACACTCCACATTCCAACGAATCAAAACCAACCCACTGATTGCTCACCCCTGATCGCTCGCGATCGCAGCTTCGACCGATCGGGTCTGGCGCTAGCAACCCTAACGATCACACCTCAGTACAGATTCGAGGCTCGCTCGGCTCGAAACGGTTTCGTCATCTCGGCTTCGTGCGTGCGACCATACGCTCGCCAGATTGTGCGCGAGCTCCGTCAGAGGTACGCGAGTTGTTGTTTACGCGTTCTATACCATCGCACGAATCTTTCGTTTTTAGTTGTGTTTTTGTGGCAACGTACCAGAGAGCCAAGTGTGGATTAAGACGCTGTTTAAGCGGGAATAACATTGATCCCCAATGGTCCCCAATGTGTGATCGCAGCGTGCAGCGTGTTTCTCGCAATAAACGTAGCTGCCTCTGCTACAATGTGTGGGTGATCGGGGTAGGAAATTGCGCGTTGCCCGCTCACCTCGCAAGGTGCCCGAGGGATATCGATCTCACGTCATCGCGATACGATGCGATCATGATCCGTTCCCTTGCCATTATCAGTGTTACGTGAGTGTGCGCACATTACGCGGCGAAGTATTTGCACCGTACTCGATCGGTTTCACAACAGCCAAGTGCAAACGGTGGAATTCTTGCCGCTTCTGACAAATAGAAGAATGAGTTAGAAAACAGGTGGTCGGCTGCGATCGGCTTATTTCCGGTGTCCGGAAATTAGAACCGATCGCGAAAGGGAAATAGCATCCCAGCAGGCCGTTAAGCAACCGTAGCAGGTCCCGTTGTCGACGACAACGTGTGGTGTAATTTGATTACGTGTTTTTTTTTGTTTTTCGCCTCGCTTTACCGCCTGCAGCGATGAGTCATGAACCGTCGGGAATTACAACCGTTTCATCTCCATTTTGCTCGCACCGCCCGTCCGCGTTCGATCGATTTCGCTTCTCGATGTCGAATCGCCGCGTGCTGTGTTTTTCATATTTTCTTTTGGCGCTGCTGCGCGTCGCAGTGGCTGTGTGATTGGTGGTGGTGGTGGTGATGGTAGTGGGCAGTCCGGACAGTCGAGCTGAAGCTGCACCGGAGGAGACGGTATTGCACATCGCGCGGCAGCGATCGTTTCGCGGCCATCATCCGACCCGACTCGGTCCGGCCAGCAGCGCAAAAGCACTTGTACCCACGGGTGGGTTGTGGGTGAGAGGGGACGGGAGCACTAGGGGCCAAAGAAGCCTTACGTAACCCATTTAGCTACGGACGGCCTTTCGTGTGAGTGCGAGCGAGAGGCGGTTCGCTCGTGCTTTGCCTCTGCCGTTTGCCGTCAGGTAGCCGTAGCCGTCGATCGGCTGGCGTACGCGGCGTCGTCGGCGGCGGCGAGATGAAACGTGTAAAAATGCGCAAGAATTTGGTCGTCTTCGTCTCCGCCTGCCGGTTGCTGCGGCGAAGGCGAAGGCGAAGGAATGACCGTGCAAAGACACTTTCGATCGATGAAGTTAGCTGGAGATTCGCAGCATCAACACGTCCTCCAGTTTGCACGTTCTTTTCCCATTCAGATTCTTCATTCGATGTTGTTTTCTTACACACTTTTTAGTTACTTTTTGGAGATTTAAATCAACTTCTGAGTAAAACACAAAAAACACAACTATTTCGTAAACAGAGTGTTTGTGTCCCGTCCGCCTTTCACAGTGTGAGTGAGCAAGTGCGTAATATCTGTGTGAGTGTTTTTTGCGCCGGTGTGCAGTTTGCGCGTGCGCAACGACAACCGGTATTGGTTCGAAGGTGACAACGATGTGAAAGTGGCTGTGACGTTTGCAACGTGGAAGAAGACGAAGCAGCGAGCGCAAAAATCAACACATTTATGTGAAATTGGCACCTTCGTTTCGTGCGCGCGTGAAACGCGTCTGCCTTAAGGTTGCTCGTGTGCGTGTGTATGTGTGCGTAAGCACGTTTTGCGTGTGTCGTGCCGTGTATGCAGCATCATTTAGCATAATGTTCCGATCGCACAAAGGTTGACGCAGAGAGAGAGAGAGAAAAAGGTCAAAATCAACGCCCGCGTGACATGACGCGTGTGGTGTAAGCGAATTCGCCGTGCCGTCGTGTTAGTGACAAACGACAAGAAAACTGGTTTGGTGCGTGTTTCGAGATTGAATATTTTATCACCAGCCCCCGGTCCGGCCTTTCGTCCAGCAGCAGACTCGATTCCCCCCGGACAGACCCCAAAAAAGGGCAAAGCAACACTTCGATACGAGGCGGATAAAGCCATCTCTCGCTTCAAGGTAAGCCGGTGCGGAGCGAGTCCGCGTACGCAACGGGTGCAAAGGCTGGTTCGTGGAAGACGTTGAGGCAACGACGAGAAGATTCTTCGCAGAAAGAGGTTTCTTAAAAATATGCAATCTTTAAGCTGGTTTTGATATTTATATCCACCCTGCACACACTCTCGCTCGCTGTTTGTGTTTGCCTCCAGTGCCGCTCACGCATGCATGACATCATCCACGCAACACGACACGCTGCAGTCCGTCGAGTGCATCGAAGCGCATTTGTCACCGTTTGCTGTGCGCCGCAGCGTTGGCGCACGGAGACAATGACCGAAAATTTGTATACTCTGCGCAACATAACAATCAGTGATTATGTTAATTTTATGAGCGTTTTGACCTGGAAGAAATTATACGTTTGCGCTTAACTGCCCAAAACGTTCGTTTGAAAGAGAGAAGGCAGAAGCTGAGGAATGTTTCTTGTTTTCCTGTATAAAGTGAAGCTTCAAACTTGCTGATATTACCAAAAACAAGAGTTGAAGTATTCCTGTCCGAGAATATGAGGACTTAACACAAACTTCCACTGGAGAGGAACAACAAGTCACTAATTCTCGATCGTCACTCCATCGATCGGACACGCGTCAAATAAAGCTGTGCTAGAAAGACAAACAAAACCCGTCGCAACCGTCCAAACCGCAGCCATTTGTCCCCAGAAGCTTTTTTAATAGGGGAAGTCTGCGGTTCGCTCCCTCGCTCAGTGCCACGCACCAGATCGGTAGCCTTTCGAATCCCGGTGCCGCTGGTCCGTGTTTGATTGGTTTCTTCGAATTTCATTTGTTTGTTCTCGCACCAGCCACTTGCGATACATAATTGCGCGGCGAGCGTTTTAGGTTTGTTTTTCTTTGTGACTTCTTTCCGTTCCGTTTTGCCGTTTCGCTGGTCGAGAATCAAATTTTCGACGCCGTGGCCGTGGTCCCTCCCCTCGAAACAGGTGGCCCGAGCAGCGGTTCATGCATGACGGCAAATCGGATCAGGTTCGTCGCTTGCTAGATGCGCCGTGCTAGCCCACTCGGGGCGTTGAAGTCTTTTGTTCCGTGAATGGATTTTGTGCAGGTAATTGCCGTGTTACCGGGCACGACAGAAACAAAATATCACCGTCACCGTTGCTGTTGTGCCCGAAATATTTTGATCGCTCATGAAAGGTGGTCTGTTTGTTCGTGCGACAATGGGGAGATACATTTAACGGAAGCCGCGGCTCATCGTTCAAGTCATCATTTGGCGAACGGAAAGACGGAACGTGTCACGACCGACCCAGAAAGTGTGCTTGGTTTGCTTTCTGCAGTTATTTCGGGTGGCGCAGTTATAACCCTCCGCACTCAAGTATCTGTCGAAACAGGTGATTCACCCGGAGGAGCGGTACTGTAGGCGTTTCAACCGAATTGTAGCCGGGCACAGTTCAAACGTGCCGACAGTGTGTTTAGCATCCATCTGCAACTTCTCATGATGAAACCACACACACACATACACAAAGCCAGGACGGGGCGGGAGGCGTTAAACATTCGCACACCGCAACGAACACAGCCCAAACCGGGTGCTCACCGCCTCCGAAACAATCTCCCACGGTAATGGGCGCCCGCCCGCGGAAGTAATGCGCGCATCGCATCGCGTCGTTACGAGAAAATCAATCAAAATTGTATCACAACAACGATCTGGCCGACGAAGAAAAGGAAATCGATTAACGGGTGTGCGCGTTCGATGCGATCTGATGGCAGAGAATGATTAATGGATTAATTTCTAATGTTCTTAACCCCATTCAGGTGCCAGTTGGTCCGCGCGCGTTGTTTGCGGTTATTTTTCCACTCCAATAAAACTCCACTCAATCTTTAATGCCGAACATAGCTCCGACAAACACACCGAACAACGCAACACGTCACTGGCCGATCTTGACATACGCTTCGGATTTGCGGGCAAACAATGGCGGCGGACGGGTGGATTAAAACTGTGGAATGAAAATTCAGTGCATTAATTCAGTGCCACTCTGCCCGGCGAGTGGTACGTACCCGAGCCGGATGACATCAGCACTGGTCGATGCGAATTTCGAACCGCACACCAATCCCATCGAAGCATGATCCTTGATCATGACATCAGATCGTTGACTCACACAGACGCCCAGGTTGAGATAGTTGAATGCCAATGACGGTGGTGATCAAGCAACAACGCTGATGGCGTTAAGAAATTCACTCCGGCGGAGCCAGATGAATAAACATGGTGATTTATATTTGTTTTTAAAACTTTATTAGGTAGAAGTTGGACCTCTTCCGTTTGATTCTATATTTATTTATTTATTTATGTTTGGTCATCCATGAAGTACGTGCGTGTTTTTTATGGCACGCCAAGGTTGTTTTTCATTCAAATTGGGCATTGGCTATTATCATCGTTGCTTTCCTATTTTTTATAAAAATAAATAATTCTAAAAATAAATAAGGCTTGATAGTAGATACATAAAAACACGCTATAGATATTGATATATATTATTTCTTCAACAAAAAATGAGCAGCCTACAATATTTATTGCGAAATGAGCTCTTCGCATTTGTTCTTTGGAAACATTTCAAAATAAATTGCTTATTGCAACCAATGCGAACAATCCAAATTTAAAGGTGTCATGACGCCGTTGCCTCATTTGCGTAACATGTCACGCACCGAAAGATGTGTGTAGGTTTCGATCGGTTGCCGTGTGCCCTCGAAGAGCCCACGAGCGTATCGGATGCCCCAATCATTAGGGACACCCCGGGTGACCCCAAAAACCCTCTCCCAAATGATTATGTCACAAAGATTATAGGTTGATGGAGGAGTTTGTGCCGAAAGTCGTCAACGAACCAGCAAAGAAAAAAGACAATTGTGTCAAGAGCTAAAACAACAACAGCAAAAAACACCACATATGATGATCATTCGTTCCAGCGCAACGCTTGCCGATGGTGTCATTTGCGTCTGCCGGCTGCCACGCTGTTAAGATGATATTTACTACCATATTGAACAGCGTCAAGGGTGCGCGTCCACCAGTCTTCTTCCACCACCGGCAGCATGCAAATTTGCATAGCAAATCAATCCCGAACCGAACCGATCGATGTGTGCGTGCGAGCGTGTCATATTTTGCGTTCAATGCCTAGCCCTTGAGCGCGCCCGGTTGCGGTCGGGCTGCAGAAACAGCTGCAACCTCAACAAACCCACCCACCAGCCCACCCACCCGTCACCCGAGCCGGAAACGGCTGAAGGCTAGATGCGTAGCTTTCGGGACCTTGAAGCCTATAAATACTGACGCTCCTACCGACGGGGTGGGATGACATTGGATGACACTCACACACACGGCCTCTTCTCCTTCTTCGCTTCGGTTGACGATTTTTGTTTCGTTTTCCGATCCAGCGAGGTCGGTGGGGTGGAACATGTTGGGTGGCATATTAATCGCCCGCTCGCTTCCGAGATGCTTCCGAGCACCGAGGAATGTGCTACCATATTGTACGCTTCTGCACACCTAGAGCCCCAATGCGACCGGGAACGGTATTTTACTGCACATTGGCATAATTAAGCCGCACGAGACAGTGGCAGAAGGTGAACTAAATTCATAATTGTACCTAGACGGTTAAGCCGTTTCGGAAGCGATCGCTGCAAGGCAGGCCTTAATAATCATAACCATTTACCTCATTTCAACTTTAGCTACCGGCACTGGTGCTTTGTAACTGCAGTTTCATTTCGCTTTAATTAACATTAAAACCTGTGCTAAAACGGCATGCCATGTGCTTAATGTGCGACCGGACAGTGTGCTGGACCACTTGTGGAAGCTTACCTGCACTCGGCAGAAACCCTTTCTGCGCAGTGTAACATTGCTGGCGACGGCTGCCAGGGGCATTATAATTTTCATTATCGATGCCATTGTTCCGTGACCCGATGACAACCGTCAGCCGGTGCTACCCGATGGCTACCCGATGCAAGCGGAGCCTAAGTGCAGCCTCTTCAGCCTAACTAACAAGCCCCTTCCTGCTTTTACATTGTTCCATTATGCAACGGCCAAGAACCATCATCATCATCATCATCAGCCGGCGATGGGTACAAGCGGGCGAAACAATAGCTAAGCTGGTGTTTCATGCTTCCAAGGCTTCTTCTGTTTCAGCGCAGCTTTTTCCTGGTCCAAATGGAAGATAATTTATGCACTCACTCACTTTTCACACCCCATCCTCCGGTCGCGTTTTGCGAAGAAACCCCTGTTAAGTGTGATTGTTTGATTGGGAAACAAATTGCTACAGAGAGCGCCGCCGCCGCCGCCGCCGCACGTGCCGCCAGCGCGCTATCTGGAGCTGAGCCGCGAACAGCTGTTCCTGTTCGAACAGATTTCCGCTTCCGAGAGCTCTCTTCTTGTGTTTTTTGCCTCTCCGTAATTTATTCATCCAATCCACCGCGTCAAACCATAAAAGGGCACAGCGCATGGAAGGACAAACCCCGGGCGCAGTTGATGAACCGGCCGTCATCGACGCGCCGTGCGTCATCGTCTTCGGTGTGCATAATAATTCGCGTTTCCGTTTACCAAAAAAGGAACGTCCCGAAAATGGCCACCATGGTCAACAGGGCCAATTGGAGTGGATTCCGGAGCACGATCCCGAGCGATGTGAGAAGCGATCGATCGGACAACGGGCCGCAGATTACCCAACCGCGGGATGGGTTTGTCCAACCGAGTCGAGTGCTGAAAGGTGAAGTCCACCGCGTGTTGCACAATCCGCCGTCCGCGGCGGTGGCAAAATGTCGATCACGAGCAACGCGAGCGCAAACAATCTCCGCGCAAACAGTCTCCACCGAAAACCGATCATCGACGAGGAAGTGGAGAAAGATTTGTTTGTTGATTTTTTTTCTTCTGTTGCTTTCGGTGGGTTAAGTGTACTTACGTCATCGAGGCGGGCAGTGAAATGCTACCAAAAATGTTCACTCTGGAGTCAATGATCTCGGACTGCTCGCCCGAAAAAAAGTGTCGTGGGTTAACTCGACATCCGTAAACCGCCTACTTTGCGTTGCCAACGAGTATTACGATCGAAATGTGGTACCCTGATCGAAGGAGGCCGTATGGGCGAACAGCGGTGCGAAAACTGGTACGCCCTTGCCTTATTGCCCGTAGTTCTTTTGGAACAGGATCTTGAACTCGTTGGTTGTACTCTGTCTTGTCTGGTTATACTCGGTCAGTATTGAACGTGATTTCCAGCACCATAATGTTTGTCATGCCATTAATCAACGTGTACGTGTAGGTTTGATTGAAGTTGAAGAAAAGAGAATTAATCTCTTTTAAGTTCTAAATGCCTTTTGGTAAGTCTTGATATTTCTAGAGACAAACATGATATAGACATCGCTACATGAAGCTGGATAGATTCATTGCAACAATCCATTTTAACATTTATACTATCAATATATTGAAAAGATAGGTCTCACAAAACTTCTTGCCGCATGAGACATAATCTTTATACCTTAAAAAACTCATAATCAACACCCTATATTTGGTAGTAACTTAGGACGAATTGCTTGGTTTTATCTTTGTTAAATCGTATTTATCACTGCACTCATCTGCTCTCTTGTGTTCGAACTTACGCTACGTTTGTCGCAAAGGTTTGAAACAGCTGTAAAAGCCTGTCCAAGCCAAACAGCAGACGAGATTTGAACCCACGCCTGTGGTGCATTAAATCAAGCGCTTAACACTGAACCAAAAGTCTGAACCTGATCTATAGCTGTTGCTGGTCAATATAAAATGACAGTTGTTTCTCTACACGCCTAATTAGATGCAAACATTGGAAGTTATTTGTTTCCGAAGCATTGCAAACATTTATTATATAAGTTTTATTAAATTCGTATCAATTAATAATTGTTCTCCTTACACGAAATTGCAATTAATTTATTTTAAGTTCAGATTTGAAGCAGTACAAGCCAACAGTAATTTTCTGGTACGTCCCATTCCTTCCTCCACTTCGGAAAAACAAAGAAAACGAAAGTTCCCGAAGTTCGGGGAGAGACCTTTTGGCCGGACTTTGCCATTTGTGCGGAGCGCGATCACGAACCTTTCTTCCCGTCCCTTCGCGCCAATCGCGATCACACGGCCCCTACGGTGAGCTCGCTCACGATGGTGGCGTCAGCCCGTTTGCCAGACACCCGGCACCACCCTCAAAGGGTCGCGTTCGGCAGAGCGTCTTCTTGGTCTTCGGCCCTCCAAAAACCGTTGCAAGCGGCACGCTAATGTATGCACGGTGGAGCGCGTGACGCTTTGTTTTTACTTTCAGGGGGGGTGCTCGATAGGGGCCAAACAATGTGGCAATGTATATAATGAACCAAGCGCGATGTTGGTGGTGGAGGCCGCTTCTTGAAATAGGGGTCATTCGGGAAGCGGCCGGCAAAGTGTGACATTTGCCGGTAAGGCATGCTTTATAGATTCCATCTCGTTGCTGCTTTTTTGTGTGTCTATGTGTTGGCCGATTCAGTGAAAACAGGAAACCTATTAGTAGCTTTTCTAGCTGGTGATTGTGATTTGCATTTCGCGCTGCAACTATGCTAATCCGGCCGATATTCACACTGTCCCGATGACACTCGCAGACGGCGAAGTTGGAGTGCGACGGCGTCAACTTATCTCCGCCGGATACCATTTTCAAAACCGCGCCGGTGAAGCATCACGGCCCTTTTCCAGCTCCCGCAGGAGGAGGCTTTAGACATTCATCCCCATCACGGTCATGATAAATGGAAAATTCTTTCACCCCGTCAGGCCGGGCAGGCCACAAATCACCCTCCAACCACCCGGAATTCCTTTCTCCCGGCGGTGGCGGCGGCGCAATTTCTCCGAAACGCAATTCGCAAAACGCTCGCGCACAGCCTCCCTGGGCGCTTCAGTGCAAATACACAAACAAGCGTGCGCGCGCACAGCCTGCTAGCGATCGCTTGCCGCACAGAAAAATTCGTAGCGTTGCGAAAGTGGTTTTTCTGCTTCTTGCTGTTGCATCGCGCGGGATGCAGTTGGTTGCTCCGCTGCCGACGCTGCAGCGGAGGTGGGAGGTTGAAAAGTTGAAGTAAAAGTTGTACTAAGCCGCTCCGGTCGGAGGCACTTATCACTACGGCCTGTGCGCCGTACTATTGTGGGCACGCGGTTCCCGGCTCCGGGCCTATTGAAAACAGGTTCTGCCTGGTGGCAGGCGACAATCTTCTAATCCTGCCCCGTTCCGGCCACATATTTAATCCACCATTTCCCACCCACCCGGGAGGAAACAGGATTGTGGACGGCCACAGCGGCCCTAATCTAATCGTCCCGTTGCGAGAAGGCGGCCGTCTCCGATTTAGGCTCCGCATGCACTAGTTCGGACAAACTGTGCCACAAACGGTTGGAAAAGTTTGGAAAAGTAGGGCTGTACCGTATTTCCTTCCTGCAAGAGCCTCTAACATTCGTGTTCCTAACGGAATGTTGGAGCTTGTTCTTCGGCACTGCGAAAACGATGCATATTAAAGCCATCGGTTCGGACGACTGGAGATGATGTGTATCGCACTCGACCAAGAGTGCCATTGCCAGATGTGTACTTCAAACTTCAACAAGTATGTTGCATTCGACACACACACACACACACACTCTTGGATCGTATCGAACACCCCGGCAATCCTAAACCGCAAACGATGGAGTTTTGCTTTCGATTTTTGTACACTCGACCATGCTCCATAACTGCTGATCTTCCTGTTGGACGAACGCTCCGCAACACAGGGAACAAACAAACATACCCATATTTGTTTTTAAAACTTTATTAGGTAGAAGTTGGACCTCTTCCGTTTGATTCTATATTTATTTATTTATTTATGTTTGGTCATCCATGAAGTACGTGCGTGTTTTTTATGGCACGCCAAGGTTGTTTTTCATTCAAATTGGGCATTGGCTATTATCATCGTTGCTTTCCTATTTTTTATAAAAATAAATAATTCTAAAAATAAATAAGGCTTGATAGTAGATACATAAAAACACGCTATAGATATTGATATATATTATTTCTTCAACAAAAAATGAGCAGCCTACAATATTTATTGCGAAATGAGCTCTTCGCATTTGTTCTTTGGAAACATTTCAAAATAAATTGCTTATTGCAACCAATGCGAACAATCCAAATTTAAAGGTGTCATGACGCCGTTGCCTCATTTGCGTAACATGTCACGCACCGAAAGATGTGTGTAGGTTTCGATCGGTTGCCGTGTGCCCTCGAAGAGCCCACGAGCGTATCGGATGCCCCAATCATTAGGGACACCCCGGGTGACCCCAAAAACCCTCTCCCAAATGATTATGTCACAAAGATTATAGGTTGATGGAGGAGTTTGTGCCGAAAGTCGTCAACGAACCAGCAAAGAAAAAAGACAATTGTGTCAAGAGCTAAAACAACAACAGCAAAAAACACCACATATGATGATCATTCGTTCCAGCGCAACGCTTGCCGATGGTGTCATTTGCGTCTGCCGGCTGCCACGCTGTTAAGATGATATTTACTACCATATTGAACAGCGTCAAGGGTGCGCGTCCACCAGTCTTCTTCCACCACCGGCAGCATGCAAATTTGCATAGCAAATCAATCCCGAACCGAACCGATCGATGTGTGCGTGCGAGCGTGTCATATTTTGCGTTCAATGCCTAGCCCTTGAGCGCGCCCGGTTGCGGTCGGGCTGCAGAAACAGCTGCAACCTCAACAAACCCACCCACCAGCCCACCCACCCGTCACCCGAGCCGGAAACGGCTGAAGGCTAGATGCGTAGCTTTCGGGACCTTGAAGCCTATAAATACTGACGCTCCTACCGACGGGGTGGGATGACATTGGATGACACTCACACACACGGCCTCTTCTCCTTCTTCGCTTCGGTTGACGATTTTTGTTTCGTTTTCCGATCCAGCGAGGTCGGTGGGGTGGAACATGTTGGGTGGCATATTAATCGCCCGCTCGCTTCCGAGATGCTTCCGAGCACCGAGGAATGTGCTACCATATTGTACGCTTCTGCACACCTAGAGCCCCAATGCGACCGGGAACGGTATTTTACTGCACATTGGCATAATTAAGCCGCACGAGACAGTGGCAGAAGGTGAACTAAATTCATAATTGTACCTAGACGGTTAAGCCGTTTCGGAAGCGATCGCTGCAAGGCAGGCCTTAATAATCATAACCATTTACCTCATTTCAACTTTAGCTACCGGCACTGGTGCTTTGTAACTGCAGTTTCATTTCGCTTTAATTAACATTAAAACCTGTGCTAAAACGGCATGCCATGTGCTTAATGTGCGACCGGACAGTGTGCTGGACCACTTGTGGAAGCTTACCTGCACTCGGCAGAAACCCTTTCTGCGCAGTGTAACATTGCTGGCGACGGCTGCCAGGGGCATTATAATTTTCATTATCGATGCCATTGTTCCGTGACCCGATGACAACCGTCAGCCGGTGCTACCCGATGGCTACCCGATGCAAGCGGAGCCTAAGTGCAGCCTCTTCAGCCTAACTAACAAGCCCCTTCCTGCTTTTACATTGTTCCATTATGCAACGGCCAAGAACCATCATCATCATCATCATCAGCCGGCGATGGGTACAAGCGGGCGAAACAATAGCTAAGCTGGTGTTTCATGCTTCCAAGGCTTCTTCTGTTTCAGCGCAGCTTTTTCCTGGTCCAAATGGAAGATAATTTATGCACTCACTCACTTTTCACACCCCATCCTCCGGTCGCGTTTTGCGAAGAAACCCCTGTTAAGTGTGATTGTTTGATTGGGAAACAAATTGCTACAGAGAGCGCCGCCGCCGCCGCCGCCGCACGTGCCGCCAGCGCGCTATCTGGAGCTGAGCCGCGAACAGCTGTTCCTGTTCGAACAGATTTCCGCTTCCGAGAGCTCTCTTCTTGTGTTTTTTGCCTCTCCGTAATTTATTCATCCAATCCACCGCGTCAAACCATAAAAGGGCACAGCGCATGGAAGGACAAACCCCGGGCGCAGTTGATGAACCGGCCGTCATCGACGCGCCGTGCGTCATCGTCTTCGGTGTGCATAATAATTCGCGTTTCCGTTTACCAAAAAAGGAACGTCCCGAAAATGGCCACCATGGTCAACAGGGCCAATTGGAGTGGATTCCGGAGCACGATCCCGAGCGATGTGAGAAGCGATCGATCGGACAACGGGCCGCAGATTACCCAACCGCGGGATGGGTTTGTCCAACCGAGTCGAGTGCTGAAAGGTGAAGTCCACCGCGTGTTGCACAATCCGCCGTCCGCGGCGGTGGCAAAATGTCGATCACGAGCAACGCGAGCGCAAACAATCTCCGCGCAAACAGTCTCCACCGAAAACCGATCATCGACGAGGAAGTGGAGAAAGATTTGTTTGTTGATTTTTTTTCTTCTGTTGCTTTCGGTGGGTTAAGTGTACTTACGTCATCGAGGCGGGCAGTGAAATGCTACCAAAAATGTTCACTCTGGAGTCAATGATCTCGGACTGCTCGCCCGAAAAAAAGTGTCGTGGGTTAACTCGACATCCGTAAACCGCCTACTTTGCGTTGCCAACGAGTATTACGATCGAAATGTGGTACCCTGATCGAAGGAGGCCGTATGGGCGAACAGCGGTGCGAAAACTGGTACGCCCTTGCCTTATTGCCCGTAGTTCTTTTGGAACAGGATCTTGAACTCGTTGGTTGTACTCTGTCTTGTCTGGTTATACTCGGTCAGTATTGAACGTGATTTCCAGCACCATAATGTTTGTCATGCCATTAATCAACGTGTACGTGTAGGTTTGATTGAAGTTGAAGAAAAGAGAATTAATCTCTTTTAAGTTCTAAATGCCTTTTGGTAAGTCTTGATATTTCTAGAGACAAACATGATATAGACATCGCTACATGAAGCTGGATAGATTCATTGCAACAATCCATTTTAACATTTATACTATCAATATATTGAAAAGATAGGTCTCACAAAACTTCTTGCCGCATGAGACATAATCTTTATACCTTAAAAAACTCATAATCAACACCCTATATTTGGTAGTAACTTAGGACGAATTGCTTGGTTTTATCTTTGTTAAATCGTATTTATCACTGCACTCATCTGCTCTCTTGTGTTCGAACTTACGCTACGTTTGTCGCAAAGGTTTGAAACAGCTGTAAAAGCCTGTCCAAGCCAAACAGCAGACGAGATTTGAACCCACGCCTGTGGTGCATTAAATCAAGCGCTTAACACTGAACCAAAAGTCTGAACCTGATCTATAGCTGTTGCTGGTCAATATAAAATGACAGTTGTTTCTCTACACGCCTAATTAGATGCAAACATTGGAAGTTATTTGTTTCCGAAGCATTGCAAACATTTATTATATAAGTTTTATTAAATTCGTATCAATTAATAATTGTTCTCCTTACACGAAATTGCAATTAATTTATTTTAAGTTCAGATTTGAAGCAGTACAAGCCAACAGTAATTTTCTGGTACGTCCCATTCCTTCCTCCACTTCGGAAAAACAAAGAAAACGAAAGTTCCCGAAGTTCGGGGAGAGACCTTTTGGCCGGACTTTGCCATTTGTGCGGAGCGCGATCACGAACCTTTCTTCCCGTCCCTTCGCGCCAATCGCGATCACACGGCCCCTACGGTGAGCTCGCTCACGATGGTGGCGTCAGCCCGTTTGCCAGACACCCGGCACCACCCTCAAAGGGTCGCGTTCGGCAGAGCGTCTTCTTGGTCTTCGGCCCTCCAAAAACCGTTGCAAGCGGCACGCTAATGTATGCACGGTGGAGCGCGTGACGCTTTGTTTTTACTTTCAGGGGGGGTGCTCGATAGGGGCCAAACAATGTGGCAATGTATATAATGAACCAAGCGCGATGTTGGTGGTGGAGGCCGCTTCTTGAAATAGGGGTCATTCGGGAAGCGGCCGGCAAAGTGTGACATTTGCCGGTAAGGCATGCTTTATAGATTCCATCTCGTTGCTGCTTTTTTGTGTGTCTATGTGTTGGCCGATTCAGTGAAAACAGGAAACCTATTAGTAGCTTTTCTAGCTGGTGATTGTGATTTGCATTTCGCGCTGCAACTATGCTAATCCGGCCGATATTCACACTGTCCCGATGACACTCGCAGACGGCGAAGTTGGAGTGCGACGGCGTCAACTTATCTCCGCCGGATACCATTTTCAAAACCGCGCCGGTGAAGCATCACGGCCCTTTTCCAGCTCCCGCAGGAGGAGGCTTTAGACATTCATCCCCATCACGGTCATGATAAATGGAAAATTCTTTCACCCCGTCAGGCCGGGCAGGCCACAAATCACCCTCCAACCACCCGGAATTCCTTTCTCCCGGCGGTGGCGGCGGCGCAATTTCTCCGAAACGCAATTCGCAAAACGCTCGCGCACAGCCTCCCTGGGCGCTTCAGTGCAAATACACAAACAAGCGTGCGCGCGCACAGCCTGCTAGCGATCGCTTGCCGCACAGAAAAATTCGTAGCGTTGCGAAAGTGGTTTTTCTGCTTCTTGCTGTTGCATCGCGCGGGATGCAGTTGGTTGCTCCGCTGCCGACGCTGCAGCGGAGGTGGGAGGTTGAAAAGTTGAAGTAAAAGTTGTACTAAGCCGCTCCGGTCGGAGGCACTTATCACTACGGCCTGTGCGCCGTACTATTGTGGGCACGCGGTTCCCGGCTCCGGGCCTATTGAAAACAGGTTCTGCCCACCCACCCGGGAGGAAACAGGATTGTGGACGGCCACAGCGGCCCTAATCTAATCGTCCCGTTGCGAGAAGGCGGCCGTCTCCGATTTAGGCTCCGCATGCACTAGTTCGGACAAACTGTGCCACAAACGGTTGGAAAAGTTTGGAAAAGTAGGGCTGTACCGTATTTCCTTCCTGCAAGAGCCTCTAACATTCGTGTTCCTAACGGAATGTTGGAGCTTGTTCTTCGGCACTGCGAAAACGATGCATATTAAAGCCATCGGTTCGGACGACTGGAGATGATGTGTATCGCACTCGACCAAGAGTGCCATTGCCAGATGTGTACTTCAAACTTCAACAAGTATGTTGCATTCGACACACACACACACACACACTCTTGGATCGTATCGAACACCCCGGCAATCCTAAACCGCAAACGATGGAGTTTTGCTTTCGATTTTTGTACACTCGACCATGCTCCATAACTGCTGATCTTCCTGTTGGACGAACGCTCCGCAACACAGGGAACAAACAAACATACCCATGTTAGGGCCTCCCTTCCCGTTCCCGAAGGAACCTCACACTCCTTTCCACCGGGAATGGTTTTGATCTGCCTGTTTACTAGCGTCGAAACTAGGTAACGAATGCACCGGTAACATGTGTGCATTCCGAAGCTGCACACGACACGGCCATCACGACTTCACATTACACAGGCACACATGAGCACACAACTACACGGGCGGTAATCGATACTGCACCGTCGCCGCCGTTCCGCCGTACAGCTGATTCTTGGCTGATCT
>KZ070850.1:28577-51345 GCA_002091845.1 Anopheles cracens | reverse complement strand
GGTGTTTGCACTCCTCCAGCGTGCTCCAGCGTGTGAGCGCCATGACTGACAGGAAAATGAAATGGAGTTTTGTCGTTTTTGTTTTCATTCTATCTGTCCGGGGGATTTTTGTGTTTTTTTGTTGTTGCTATTCCGCCAGTAAGAAATGGAATTTGGAGGGAACGCTTCACTGCCTGCGGTCTTTTTCCCTCCGGCAGCCGGCATTGTTTGCCCATTGTTGCATCTTTTTTCACGCGGGAAAATCGAGAGGGAGGGAAGTGTTGCGGCCGGTGGAAAGTGAAAACACGCGTCGATAAATGTGTCGAAAACAATAAACTACACCAGCAGCTTGTTGCATTTGCACCTAGGTGGAGATGGTTTCGCAGTTTTGAATGTTGGCTTCATTAAATGTTAGTACTACTCTCAATATATCAAGTTCGTCTGAAATTAATTGAGCTCATCGGAATTGCTCCAATACGTGGGCCTAATAATGCTTATTTATTATTTGATTTGTTTATTTGATTGGTTGAGAATATTTTTTTTCAATAAGAGCGGACCGTTTCAGGACCATTGGTGGCTTTGCTCATTTTTGTAAAAAGCAAAATACAAAGGGTAAATAAAAATATTTTTGTTTCTCACGAAGCATGCAGTGTAATATCACTACTGAATTATTACAAATTTAATGTAATGTATTATAAAATAATATGAATACAGATCTGTCCATTTGAATGAACAAAGAATCTGCAAGAATCGAGAAATAATTCCCAAAAGTACCGAAAAAAAAAACTCAAAACAAATGGTTTAACTGATGAGATACTACCGTTAGTAGGACATTTAGATTTTATTTTAAGAAAAAAGATTTAAAAAAACACAATAGTATCTGTAAGCAAGTATTGTCTTAATGCATCTTCAAAACAAGACTACAAAAGACATAATAAGATTTAATAAGACTAAATATGAAGGCAGACAAAACAGATAAGCAAAACACCAGAAACAGAGATAATCAAACGTTTAGCTAAACATACAACAATAATGAATAATTTGTGAAATCAAGGCATTCAAGTGATATTCCAATTGCTGCTTATTAATTTTAATATAAACGTTACGCAAGCAGCTCAACAAAAATGCAAATGAAGTTCAATGATAAATGGAAACGATCGATAGAGAAAGTGTAATCAGTTCGCTTTCCAATCATCTGCTGCATCTGGTGCGCAGGTCGCCATTATGAATCTCTCGGCCAGGAAAACCCTCACGAGCCAGAGCGCTTACATAAACATGCAATTGACCCTCCTCGCGCTCCCCCCCAATTAGAACCGTTGCTTCCGTAGTCGTTTCATTACGAAGCTGCCCCCGATGGCATTGATTTTTCCTTCGTGCGCTAATCCCCAGCAAACCGCGAGCAGGCAATCTTGTACGTCGTCCGACAAGAACAAGCCCCGGCAACAAAAGGCACGCTGATCAGGTTGAGCGTGCAAGCAAGCAACCGAACGCACCCACAGTGCGCAGTGGTCCGTTTTGAGTTACAAGTGGGCAAAAAGTTGATATTTGGTCCCGGGCAGCCGCCCGCAGTCACCGGGCTGTCATTCAGATCGAGCCTACGCAACGTACGCGAGCCGATGAGATGCGACCGGAGCTCACCACCACCACCACCACCAGAGCAACGCGGCCAACGCGGGTGAAACAATTTATTGCTTGGAGGTTTGCTCGTTTTTTGTTGCTGCTGCTGCCAACCCGCGACACCTTCGCCCATCTACGTCTAGACAGGTCCGGCGCGAAGGCAGCGGCAGCAGGTCCACACGGAATCGGCAGCTAGAACACGACACGGGTTGCTTTATTAGGCTGCCTCCCACCGCCAAACGCGACGCGCACGATCGAGAGATTCGGAGCGTGAGGAAATTCCTCTGCCCGAAGGTCGTTTGAAATGTCATTAGAAACGGCTGGAGCGCGACGGTCGAGTGGATAGGCGGGCAAGCGCGGTGCCAGGGTTTCGAACGACCGTGTGGAATCGGTACAATCTCCGTGCGCGCGCGCTGTGTACGGGGGTCTGCGCGTTTTGCAAAGGCTGCAACCGGCTCCACTCGAATGCCTTAGAATGTAAGATTTTGTGTTGGGCTCTCTCTCTCTCTCACACACTCACACTCTCGCTCCGGTGGGTAGTTGTTCATCCCACGGTTGCTCCAGTCGATCGTGGTAGGCTGCGTCGGTCTGGTATTCAGAACAGATGGTCGCAATCTGGGGAGATTCTTGAACAGGAAATCACGATTTTTGGATATTAGTAATGGCGCGTAGTTGCGGGTAATGAAACCCGCTACACCAATGTATCAAATCAGTGCCTCAAAAGATGCAAACGCGAATCAAACGGCTCGAGACCGAAGCAGGGAGACGTTTGGCGGAACCTGTTTCAATGCTGCTCGCTCTAATGTCAGCGCCTTAAGACGGCCTAGAACCTGTTCTCGGGCGGGTCGTTTGAGTGCCTGCAGTCAGCTTAAGCTCTCATCTTGCTCGAGTAATGACGCTCGTTAGGAGTGCAACAAGATTTATGCATTATTTCCGTCGCACGATCGACGCCTGCGGGCGCGCATTACACAGCAAGATCTGCTGCAGACAAAGCTATCAGAACCCGATTTATGTACACGCTATTTCCATTATTGAAATTTACAAAACACTTGACGCCAGTGTTAATGCGTGACAAACAAACGATCGCTATCAGGCGCGTCAGGCGGATCAACAGCCCGGCGACGAAAAACCCGAACTCCCCCGCGTCAAACCCGTGATGGATGGGAGGAAAATGAGTCCACACGTGCATGAGTCGCGCGAACCCCCAAAGTCGCGACAAAGATTAATGCTCCCGTTGGTTATGTGTTGTGCGAAAAAAAAACAACCCAGAAACACCCCGGAGCATAACTGCTCCGTCATGAAGTCTCACCAACGGCACGCCACTCGAACCGGAGCATTTTCTCCGGAGCACCATCTTCGGGCTGTTTGGCTGGTTATGACGTTGGGCGCGAGCTTTCGGGTAGGGCCCACAATCGAGCGAGCGCATAAATCATCACTTCATTATGACGGCTAATGTGAAACGATTGCGTCATTGCTTAGCGGCTGTAACTAAGGCATTACCGAACGGAGCAGCCGCACGGACGACGCGGGAAGAAAGTTGGTTTTAATTATGCCTGAAGTGAAGATCATTTGTTTGTCCTGGCCGCCTCGAGCGGATTGTTATATCTGCGGGAATCGACCGATTTGATGGATTGTTTGCTTGCGGAGCAATTTCTTTATTGTTTGTGACGCGGGCGTGTGTATTAGTGACTAGATTTTAATTTACCTACTCACTGAGCAGACATTTGAAGACTGAGTTTTGATTGCGTGATTGCTTGAGTTGAAGGTTGGGTGTTGAAGACTTTTGCGTACTCTCACAGGCTGACGTACTGCCGCTGGGAAACCCCTACCAGCTGACACCTGCCGATTTGCACCGCTTCCACACGGTGTCTTTCTACTCAACGTGCGGGATTAGAGCGGCCGGAGTAGGCAACGCTTAAATGCACCGGAGGAATTATTCACCCGGCACACGACAAAGGACCGGCGGGTGGGTTGTGCCATATAAATGGGGAAAATTGGTCCTCCATATCGCAATCGTGCGATCGATTGCACAAAACCCCTGAACGCTCCTATACCATAATAACACCTTCCCGGCTGTCGTCGCCGCCTTCGACTCCAGCCGTCTGTAATTAGCACGTTTAAATGCCCCGTCCATTGTGTGTCGCGGCAATGGGCAGATCCTGGTGCAAATTCACTTGCACCGTGCACCTAGGAGGTGAACGCAACAAAAAAAAATGGAAACACGAGAGGAACCGACGGCCTAGCGGACTGGTTTTAATTCGAGTGAAAGCTTTGTCGCGGCGGAATGCGGTCATATTTTGCTCGGATTATTTTCTCTCCTTCCATTCAGAACACTCCGTGCTGCAAGCGAGTTTGCAGCGAGAAAAACGAAATCGAAAGGCGCCACAGGTTTAAAGCAGAACCAAAACCAACGGAAAAAAGCGCCTAAAATGCATCCGAAACAGAGAGCCCCCTGTCACAAGCGGAAACCGATCAACCTTTCAATTAGCGGCGTGTAATTGAGGCCGAAACGTGTCAACGATCGGTCGAGTCGGCTAATCGCGCGTAACATCTTGATTGACCAGACCAGGCCACGCATTCGAGCCACCATCCCAATCTCCCCTAAATATTTTGAAAGCGTTCCCGCAGCGATGCTTTCGGATATTTGGTGTTCTCGAAGTGACACCGATGCCGGCGGAAAACACTTTTGCTTTTCGGGCGTGGGGCCCGATTCGTGCGATAACTGGCCCCCTGCACCACCGGTCGGAACAGGTCGTTTAAAGCTAAACTTCTCGTGCCTTTCAACGAAATGCCACCCGGAAAAATGATGAAACGCATTTATGTAAGGTAGATCCGTGGGCTGCTGATAGATAGCGTCACGTTTCTCGTTTCTTCGCGCCCCATTTGGGGCCCCCGGACCCGCAACGGACCGATCGGATTGAGTGGTTTTATTCGACATTTCTCGTAACATTTCGTTTCGCCTTTCACGATCGCTGGCTCGTTCGCGGCCGCCTAAAGCCGGATCGCCGCTGGTGGGAAGGTGAGCTTTGATCGCGTTTTCGTTGCTGTCATTAGTCAGAATGATGGGCGGTTGATCGTTCTGAAAAGGTGATGTGAGGGAGGAATCCGTAAATATGCTCTAGGAGAGAGCCTTTTGAGGCTTTTAAAGTAGTCTGCTTTTTAATCAATTACTCGTTCTATGTAGCTAGAGTTGAACATATCTGAATTTATGATATTTAATGTCGATTAATCGAATTTATTTTTAAAGTGTAATTTTCATCAAAATAGTTCAAAATACATTGTTCATACCCACGATACTGACTGTTTATTAATTTTAAACATGTCTTTTTTCAATTTTGCTATAGGCCTATTGAGTTATTGAATGAGAGAGAACATGGAAAGATGTTCAACTCAAACTTTTACTCATATAAATATGAATAATAGAGCATGAGGAGATGGTAGTTTTCGTACCTCAAGGGATGAAATTCAAGTAAAATGAAAATTATTGAACTTGGCGTGTTTTTTCTGCATTTTACTCTCTTTTCTATGATTGCCAGTTACTTCAAGTTTCAATGTTTTTTTCTGTTCAGTTATGCATATTTCGAGAAGTAGTCATACAATATTCTGTTGATACTTAATTTCAAACATATTTTCTATAAGGCTTTAAGAAAAGAATACATTTGAAAGAAAATCTGAATAAGTAAATCTTTATTTTGTAGCTTATATTATATCAATTATCATAATCTTCCATATACTGGGCCAATTCTAACTTCCTTCCACTGATTGGATTTGCTCGTCGGGGGCATTATTCACACGAGATGAAAGTATGCAACGGTAAACCGCATAGCAAGTCAGGGAGAAAAACCGCCTTCAAAAAACTATTAGGTATAAATAAACCATCTGTTCCGCGGAATCGTTACCGGATTTAACAGATCCATTTAAACCGCGGGGTGCCTACGCGCCCCGAAGCCCGAGACGCTTCTAGGTTAATCGCCTCACCGTTTGCTCCCGCTAACCAGGGCACATCAGGAGGCGCAAAGCGTTCGGTTGCGGCACGACGCTTAACTTTGCCATTTTTCGACCCGTAAGACAAAACAAAAACCCGGGGCCCGGGCTGCGAAATAAAGCTGATGAGCAGAACCAAACGTAGCGTGTTTGAGCGCGCATGTGTGTGGCATTTTGGAGCAAATCGGTGAAATGATTGATGGTGTCACGCATCCGAGCCGCGTTCCGCGTTTCTCTGACCGGTCGAATAATTAAGCGTTTAGCAGCCCGGCTGAAGGGATTTGCGGGATAGCGCGTACTAGGACCGGCATGGGTGGTAGAGCCATATTGAATAATGCATTCCGCTGCGGCACGGAAAGCAATCGCAGTAATGGATTTTCTCTTTTGGCTTTGTTTTTTTTTGTATTTATTTCTCCATCCAGCCTCACCCTCTCACTCTCTCTCGCCTGAGTGTACAAATCGGTAACAGTAGCGATAAAAATCACTTCGCAGCATCAAATGAGCTTGTCACTCGAGCTCTATTAATTAAACATTGAGAGACATTAAGCATCAAACATGAATTGCGGCGCGTTTTTTATGCACGGTAACTTTCACTCCAGCGCTGGAGTGCGTCTGATGTACTCACCGGGTACTTTAACCGATCACAGTTTACATCAAACGACGTGGGGTTTCCAATCAGTATCCTGAACTTGACGCGGGCCATCGAAAGATATCGAGGACCAATCGATTGTAATAATGTTCTTGAGCATAAAACCAATCGACTGTGGTGCTGGCCTTCAGTTGCTGGTCAAGTATTACAAGGACCACCTGTACCTGTATCCGACTGTCACCTACATGCACACACACACATGACACAGGGCTCGAGTGGATCAATCGCATGTTTCAATAACAATCGACAAAAATCTCACCCCCCCCCGACACCCATCGTGGGTATCATTTTTTACCCTTTCAGATTCTGGCCCCAACCGGTGCTAGGGTTACGCACACACCCTTTCCTAACCCTGACCACCATCACGGCACGCTGCATTTGACGTGTCACGAGGAGTGACGCATGGCTCCGAAAACGAGCCGAGTAATAACAACAGATTCTCGTGCCGCCGGTCGTTCCTTTCCCAAAACGTGTGCCGCAGGAGTGTCCGGATGAATTCGGGGCTGAAGGTGCGTTTTTATACCCCCATACATGGAAGAGAGCCGAACCGAACGTACCGAGTCCCTTCACTGACCTGGCAGAGCAATCGCCAGATACGCACCGTTTGCTAGACCGGGTGGACCATATTTTGGATGTGAAGGTGAAGAACAGATGACGAGAAAAAAAACACGCTAGAAGCGATCTCGCAATATTAGTTCGATTGCCTAAACCGGCATACGCCACGCCTGTTGGGTGATGGAGCCGGCGGCTCGCGAACGAACGAAGAGCATCCTTACGCTCCGGAACTTTACGACCGGATCGGACCGTTTGACCCTATTGGACGTGCTTTGATTGCTCGATTTGGTGATCTATAGATGCTTCGAGCATACGTTTATGGCCGCTGGACATTTGGTTGAAATTTATTTTAGCTACGAAACCGAATGCAATTGATTTTAATTGGATTGCATATCGCTCCGAGCTATTTGAACAATTTGTTGCATTTTTGTTAGGAGTTTTTTTGTTCAAGAAACAGGATATTCATTGACTTGACCCTAGAAATGAAATCAATGAATTCAATGTCAATTCATTTCAATGTCCCTTGAAATGTTCCTAGAATTGGGAATTTAGACAACAAAACGTAAATTTTAATATTTTGTAGTAATTTTTAAAGCATAAGACAAACACAGAAATTGTTTGAAATTGTAAATGACAACAATCATAGCAGCTGTTGTCCAAATATGTCGCTTGGGAATGGAAACTATGATTTGGTGGCGCCATCTCTTGACGAGCGTCGTAACTAACAAATAACTCTTTCAGTTTGCTGAGATATCGATTTTTTATAACAGTTTTTAAAGCTTTACTTTAATCGAATTAGGTTAGTCCATGTTTTCTACTCTTGGTTATTCTCAAAGTTATTCTTCTATTCCAAGAAATATCTTTGTACTGTTTACTATGATTTTGTTTAAATTAATGTTACTATAAAAACTGCACAATTTGTAAGCAAGGCTACACATCTTCTCCACAACTCCGTAAACTGTTCCACACGCTTCAAGTACAGAACAAAGCCTCCAACCCGGTTGACGCCCCGTAGCCTTGGAGCAGAAATCATCTCGCAATGGATGGCCTGCAATGATGATGCTCCCCCGCTGCCGACGAGTGCGCCGGGTTCACCGGCCCAATGGGTTGTCCCACCAGATCCCGAGATCAAGTTCAAGGAAAATCATCCCCCAAACCGCAAACCGCGGCTGCCGTCAATCGCAAAACCCTCGCCACGGTGGCCGCGGGGCGTGAAAATCGAACATCCATCAATCGTCGGTCGAATCGGGCTTGGGTATGGTCCCGAACAAACACGCAACGCGGGCGCTGCGGAGGTCACGAGTGCGTCGGGTGCTTTATGTTTTACAGCCCGATTACCGGGATCCGCCCGGAGCCGGATCGATCGATCGACACTGGCCCGGCCTGATGACCCCGGCGGCTGAGGCTGCCCTATTCTTTAAGTCTGTCAATGGTGGCAGCGATGGGTGAGGGCGTTTTTTTTTGTTGTTTGCGGACCAAGAACGGGGAAGAGAAACAATAAGTGAAACAGAAAATGATTTCACCCCAAGCGCGGCGCGTGCCAGCGATGGTGGTGGGTGGAGGTAAGAAAAATCACTCGGTACATAAATCCAACCAACCTACCCCACAGCCACGGTCACTCACTCAGGGTTCGGCCCGGGCGATTGCATGCCAATTGTTTGACCCTGACCGTTTGGCGACACGCTCGCCGGGCAAGATTACTGATTTTTCCGGCTCAACCCCCCCGTGGGAGGGCGCGCCAGGGCGCCTTTTTCGTGGTCCATTTCCGAGCAATCGAAACTAATGCGCTTTCATTGCGTGGTCGCGCAAGGGTGCCGCCTTGCGGGAAAGGAAGTAAATCTTCAGTGTAATGCCATAGAATTTGGCCCACGGTTGGGCTCCGATGGGCAGCCAACAATAGAGTAATCAAGAGCGCTGAGATGATTGGGTGTGTGAAGCTTGTTGCTGTTAAGCATTGCAGAAGTGTTACATTCGTAGAAAAAGTACATTTTTTTAAACCGGATTGATAGAAACGATCAAGATATTATATTGTATGTGTTTTAAGAAATATAAAAAATTTTCATTAGCGAGAGAAACTCTTGCACTCTCAAGTTCAATATCAACTGATTGTTCCAGGAAAAATGAAACCTCCCACAGTTCAAGTCAAAACCAACAAAACCAACCTCCATAAAGTCACCGGTCGCTTCCGGGTTCCGGGGATGTATGGCATGCCTTGCGAAAATTCCTGACAAAAAATGATCCACTCTGACTCCCTCCTGCGCGAACCCGTGGGAAGGAGAAGAAAATTGAGTAGCACATCGGCAAATTGAGGATATGTTTCGCAAAAGGGACCGCAGCCGATGCAGGACTTTCATGGGCTCTCCTATCCCAACCCCCAACGTGCCACGTTCCCATAACATTCCCACATGACCCGTATGAGATGGCGAATGATATATGGTACCACCCATAAACATTTTATGAACCGTCGTACGATCGCTATCGATGAAATGGAGCCCGTGCGCGGCGGGCGATGTTTTGCGGTGGATTCGGTCGGATTTTATTGGTTTACTTATGGTGGGTTTTGTTGGTTTTTTCTCCTGCTCCCTTTGCTCCTGCTCCCTTTGGTCGACACGCTTCTTCGACCCCTGACTTCGGGCCTTGCATTACTTGCGCTTTTTCTCCACCCATCCAGACGGGCTTTTGTTGAGTACGCTGTAAAGCTGGGAGGAAATTTGGCCCGTTTTTACTATAGTGTTTGTACCGGACTACCGGATTGAGATAGCTTGCCGGGAGGGTAACCGAGCGTGAGCATAGGGAAGCAGAAGAAAGGCTAATGCGCTCGTGATTGTGGTGAGATTCTTGATGACTTTTTGACGAATTGATTGTGCATGATGTTATGTTGGTTATTGCAGATTTGGTGAGAAAAAATGCTTCAAATGTTTGGAAATGATCAGGGAAAGTATCAGATTTTGAGATTTTAGAAGAAATTGTTAGTATAGAATTTTTTATTTAAAGTTTTTATTTGTGCACTACGGATAAACAACTTTCGGAATATATTTCAAAATGCCTAAAATACCAACTCTACTCTCCTAATTCTGCACTTCAAAACGAGTCATAACTTCATTCCAAACAGGTGTCTAGTTTTTGGAACATATCCCTTTGAAGACTGGATTGTCACTAAAGGCAGTTTTATAAGTACGGCCTTATTAAGTATCGATTTTGACTCAGCTAAGATTAACATAAAACTTTAGATGTGCGCACCTTATCTTCGCCTATCTCAAATCTAGGAGAAACAGCACATGAATATTTACAAAAAAAGAAGTCATTTCGCTTCCCAATCGTTTTCCGGCTGGAGAAATGATGATTGTCTCCACACGCGACGTCAGTGTCCATCGCACTGTCCTGCCATTCCATCTCCTCACCACGCTCAACGACTCATCCCCGTAATGTGTGCAGATGCGAAAAAAAATAATCACTTAACAAAAACGCTTTGCCTCACGCGCCTCATAACACTCCGCCCGGTAAACGCTTCCTGACGATAAGGCGCACGTATGACGCAATACATTGCGCCCGAAATACGGCATGACTCGGCACGCACGCTGCACGGGCGAGCAGTCGCGTGAAGACCGGGGACGTCCACCCGCCCCCAGCAGCAGCGTTACAAATCTTATGTAAACACAAATGACGTGCATTCTTCTCCAGTGCCGGGTTCATCCTCGTTCCCCCGAAAGCGGAGTGTGTGTGTGTGTGTGTGTGTGCGGAACTGGAACGGTTAGAAATGTTGCTTATCTGTTGGGGGCCTTCTCCGTTTGCTCTCGCTTTCAGCAAACCCGCACGCCAGCACGCAACGACGGTGGACGCAATTCGGCACGACGTGCGTGATTGCTGATTCACAGAACCCGAGAGCGGATGTATGAAGTACCGGGGGAGAGTAGCAGCATTTGTTAAGGTAGGCATCGTTAATTCCGGTCGTTTCTATTCCACATGAGCATAAATTACACCCCCGAACCAGCATCATTACCGAGCAGAGAGACCTGATCGCAATCGGAATTGAATGGAAGAATTCGTAGTAAATTAACTACGTGGCGCAGTGCTACAGTAGTACGCCCCCGTGCCGTACCGGAGACATCGTTGATGGCTTTGATTCGCAATTCTGGGCTCGAAATTGGAGCGGAAAGCTTCCAGTTCAGAAAATAAGGATTGAAGTCTCGATGCTGAGGGGGTGTCTAAAAGTAGAATGTACCTACATGATGGATGAGACTTTAAAAGGAAAAACAGAAGAACACTTCTCTCAAGCGTTAGTCACATGACGGATAAGGTGCTCGATTTTCGCTCGAAATTCGTCGATTTATCGCCGGAAAGTTCAGCGAATCGACGACTCACAGGAAAGAATGGAGCATAAATTGATCGATGTCACTCACTGTCACGTTGGTCACAGCCGCTTCCAGCAAGCTACCGAAATTTTCGTCTCCAAAACCAGCAGCGTTGGAGTGTGTGTCACTCATTAATCACCGAAGATGTCGTGTTGACGTAAATATCTCCTTCCTGGCGCACGCGGTCCAAACGAAAGTCTGTGGCGCCCTTTCCGTAGCAGCCGACAGCGAGAGCGGCCCGGAGGAAGAAAGATCATGCCGCGCGGTCTTCGTGGAATGTCAACTATTTCCCATGCATCGGTACCACCGGTTTCGATTGCTTTCGTTACAGTTGCCTTTTACAGGGTGAAGGTGAAGTTAACGACCAATTATTGCCCGTTGCAACCGAAACGTACTCTGAAGATCGTGCAAGAGGGAGAGAGCGAAAGAACGAAACTATCACGGGGAACGATTTTTCACCGCCTACTGCACCGGGCAATGTACTTAAAAACTTTGCTCTCCTATGTGGCCGACTCTTCCGAAATGTAAGAAGAGCGAAGAAAGAAGAGCATCCACCCAGCTCCACTTCGGTATTGATACCATCGTTATGCTAATTAATGGCGCTATTAGGAGATTGTATCGCTAATCGATCTTTAATTTGTTCGGAACGCGTTCCCTCTCGCTCACACGCGCGCCGTCACTCGTGCGACTCTCTCAAACACCCTCCCTCCGTTTTTTTTAATTGACCGTCAATTTGGTAATTTAAACATCCCATCCCACGAGCGTGCGTTCGGGTGCCCGTTAAGAAAGTTTATAAAACCACGTGGAAAAAAACTCTCACACTAAGAGACGCCATTTATTGCACTTTTAAGGCTCTCTCTCACTCGTTTTTTTTGGGGGGGTAGAGGAAGATGAGAACAGGGCAAAAACGCGTCACTACGCTAAAGGTTAAGGACGGATGAAAAATTGTTTCGAACCATTCACTCGCCACCCCGGATGAAAGGTCAGCCACACGAACACATTTACACTAGCCACACGAATGGAAGGGAATTTCACGAGCAATTCCGCTGCGATTGCTTTATTTCTATTGTTACCATTTAAATTAAGCGCTGGTGAAGGTTTTACTACCATTGTGCGTCACGGCAATCACCCGACCGCCGATCATCGTTCGGCGCGCTTTTCGGTCTTGTGAAATCAGATGCCTTGCCGGCTCTGGGACGATGCAATCCAGAGAGCAGAGCCCGCGCGGGACAAAACAAAACTCACAGTAATAACTTTATTGTTGTGCCGTGCGTCGTGGCGTGGAGCAGAGAAAGAGCGTTCAGCGATTGAAGCCACAAAACAATCGCACGCGCCGAACTATTCGGTGGAGGTCAAGACCTTCTGTGTGTGTGTGTCGATACGATCACAGTTTTATAACCTCCGTGCGCCGTTCCTCACGTACTGAACCGAAGGTGCCAAAGTAATTACAATGTGTGACTTCGTAAAACGGACACCCGACCCACTCCCAACACACGTCGATCGCTGATGGCCATCGTAAACTGCGAACAAATGAGTTATTAAGCTCACCACCAGACACACACACTGGCCTAATCTAGCGGCATTTGCCCACTTCGACGAAATGGAGCCGGCAGGTTCGAGATAATCGGCGTGGCTTTTCACCACAATCGGCCCCACGATCAGGACCGATCTCTACCGCCTCCACCGACCCGACGTACCGCTGCTGAAACCTGATTGTAATTGATTAAAGAACTCTTTAGTGGGCACCGGCACTGCCGTTCCGGCACGCAACTCTCCGGCAGGCACTTTCCGCACGAAGTTAACCTAATTTTGCGGGGCCTTCTCATCTGTTCACACGATGCCGGTCCGACCTGGAACCGAAGGCCCCACGGACGGGGCGAGAATATGATGGAGCTGGTGCGATGAGCATCTGGACAGCCAGCCGCCCATCTTGGTCGAGTCTCAGTTTTCCAGCCCGATAAAATTACCATGCCGGTTCGTCGTTACTGGTCGGGCGCGGTGTGTTACTTCTGGCACGAGAACCTTGTGCCCCAACAAGCAGCAGGTTCCAGTCAGCAGTGAAAGTTTTGCACGCGCACTTGCCAGCACGACTCCAGTGGCCATGGCACAAGCCACAAACAACAACTCTCTCTCTCTCTCGGCCAAAGAAAACTTCCCAAATCGTCCCGGCCATTCTCACCGGTTGCTCGGGTGCTCTCGGGTGGTACTAAATTGGCTCGGTGGGCTCCTCCCCAACCGCACGACCCCGGCTGGCAATGAAATATGCTCCGGCGGATTTGATTAAAAATTATGTGGGAACAACTTGTCGCGCTGTCGGATCGGTCGCCGTGGCAACCGAACGGGGTAAAAGTGCAGGGTACTTTGGCTCAATTACGGTGCAAATGATGGTCAGTAAATCGGGGGCCCGGGGTGACCGCAGCGTGGCGGAGGTGTGGAGAGGTTTAAACCCACCCGGTACGGAACACACGACCCGACAACTCGACTCACGGTACTTTATCATCTCGGCACAACGGCGGTGCTTTTTTGTTCTGTCGCTTGTTCGAAGTATTTTTCTTCAAGTGATGCTGGTACAACTGAGAAGAAAGCCGGGCAGTTGGTGGCTCGGAAGGTGGTGCCGTATGTAACGTTTTCTATAGGAGAAACTAATTGAAGATAGACCCATACCTAGTGGTATATCTTGGAAACAGAACAGACTATGTCATTATTTCAGTTTTTAAACATTTTTAATGATATTAAATTTATGTCGATAAAATAAGACTGAATTAAAAAAAATTAGGGTCACCTAAAATTTAAAAAGGATTTAATATTTTCATTATTAACTGGATTATTTAGTATTTTTAGCATGTTTACAAGGTGAAGTTTAAAGATCGAAGTCGAACAGCTTGACTGCTGTGAGTACCATTACTAGCGGAAAGATGGCGCTACTCAATCTAGCTGACATCGACATATTTTGCCAATGCTTACTATGATTTTCTATGAAGTATGTTTTTTACACAGTTTGTAGTGATCCATAGACGAAAAAATTGTATCGTGAGCATAACTATTCCCGTAGTTTTACTACGATAACAAAAACTATTTGAAATATAATAATTATTTGTAAATCATTGGCATAACAACCTGCATAGGTGGCCTAGGCTTGCCATTTTTAGCTTTGTGGTAAACATATATGGTCAAGCGCTTCAAACCTGACCATACGACCGACTCAAAGTATGGTAGCTGCATCAGTCAATTATGTTTCAATTAGTGCGATGGATAGCTATGGGAGCAACCCTGCTCGATTTATTTTAAATCCTCAATTTCCCATATTTAGTATCATGAGCGTTCCCTCCATAAAAAAGGGGCATTTGAACAAAACCGATAAATAATTTAATTTTCCCGTCACTTAAGAATCTCCACCACAAAGCTCACATAACGCACACAAATTGTTATAAGCTCCCGTCCGTCGAACGAAACGGGCATGCGTGGCAACAAACCAAGTACGGGGTCAATCAAGCTGCGGCCAACTAATCAAGCTTATTAAGCGCGTCCCACACAATTCCCCAATCAATTAAGCTCCATTTACAGCCCGGTCAGTGTTGCACGGAACAACAACAAAAAATCAATCAATGACTCGGTAACTACACGCGTCGGGGTTTGAGGGAGGAAAAAAAACATTTTCAAAACAATATGGGTTCTTTAACGCCATAAAGCTGAAGAACGATAACTTACGCAGCGCGGCGATGTGGAGCTAGCCAACAGCTAGGGCGATTATTATTCATGTTTATTTGAAAACTTTTTACATCAAACCATCGATTATAGCCGTGGCGCGCGGACTGAACCAGTTGGGCCAGAATCCTATTAAAAAGCTAGTGCCAACTTTTATGAACCTCTCGGTATCCGGTTCTTTCCGCATCAACATGCAAAGGATGACATAATGCGAACTTTAAAATTGCTTTCCACCTTGTTGCGATCACGGGTTGCGGTTCCGGGCCGGGCTTCTTTGGCGGTGGTCAAACATAGCCAAGTACAAGCGCTCATCATCCCGGCATCTATGAGATCAGCGACCATCTCCGATCTCCGGTGGAGACCGAAAGCTTCATAATTCCAAACCGGCGAGCAAGTAGACAACGGCAGGCACAAAAAACAAAGCACACCGCGCTGCTCTTTTGCTTTCAACATGTCCCTTAAGAGAGGAGAGCTATAATGGCAAAATACCTTCACTCTAATGAAAAGAACTTCTTTTCATGAACTTCTGTCCGTGTTAGCCGTGCTCGAAACCTATTTGCATAATACTCGGGCCGTGAAGAGGACTCCTCAGGCAGGGCCGTGGCAGGATGGGGACGGGCAGGCGAGACTTTGTCAAAATGGCACGTTCCCGCACTTCACACACTCTGGCGCGATGAGGCAAGGTGCGCGGTACAGTGCGCCCCTGCCACCACACGACGACACACGGCGAAAAGAGCAAAGAGCGAGTGACTTTTCGAGGAAACGCCGGAAAGTGTATCTTCGCCGTTTGTTGTTGTTTCGCCCGGCTGTCGGAGGCTGCCACGGTAACGCTTGAAGAGGAACGGGCCGGGTGGGATTGTTGCTTCCGCTGGTTGATTTGATTTCTGCATTCGGATGGTTGATTAGTTTGTACAGTCGCTGGCTGTCGCGTTGGATGATCCTTTCTTGCGGAGGTGAGCTATATGCTTGCGATGAAGCAATTCGGACTGGCTCCGACGTTGTTGGAAAGGGTTTCATCTGGACGTCCGACTTCCGAGAAGGATAATATAAACATTCAGCAGTGGATGAGAGCAGCTTCTTTAGCATTCGTGGAATGTTGCTCATTTAATCGGCAACAACACAAAAAAATATTCCGGCAGCACCGTAGGGGCTTATTTCGAGCGTGGTGCCGGTGCGCAATGTGTTTAAATTTGACACGTTAATAACATACCTTTCAACGGTCGTCCGCGATCCGGGCGCGTTCCGCCATTGCGCGCGATGCTATCGATAATGGCTTCCAATTATGTTATCACATTATATGTGTGGCGAGCCACGGGGGGGTTGAGCCGACAGAGGCACGGAAAAACGGCATCCTTTCACTGTGCCGAGCCGGGTCGGGCATTAATCAACCATCGGCACGAGCGAGCGAGCGAGCGAGCGTGTGGGTGTAAAAATCCGTTTCCGCCACAATCCGTTTCGGTCGGCGCGACGCGTCATTAGCGTCTTTATGCAAAACAAACCCTCGGCGGCCACGGGCGCCACCTTTCGGTGGCCGGAAAGCGAAAGTAACGGGCGTCCCACGCTTGCACGGCGAGTGTGTCTTTTTCTGTCCTCGCCACAGACACGAAGATATGCAAATATCAAGAGCAAACTAGTAATCAGAAATACATAAAAGTACATGGACTAAGGCAAGCATTCGAAGTATTTACACCGTTCAACTCCTTTCACGAGATGAGTTTAGTAAAAGAAACCCTCACCAGCAACATTGAAAGACTGCTGTAGAACGAGAAACAGAAAAATCGTTCACAAACGCTTCATTCAGCTATCCATACTACGTCCATCAGACTGCCACCGGCTCCGCCGAAGACACTCTGACGCGACCGTCACCGCTAACGACGAGGTGTCGTCGCAGCCACGAAAGCTATCTCTTCCACTCCATCAATCCCGTAACCCCATTTGACCATTCAACGCCACCAGAATGAAGATCAATCGGCGCTTGCCAGATCCCGTGGACGATCTTCGCCACAAACGCTCATCTGCGCCCGGTGATTCTCAGCCGCGATGAAGCGTCCGAGATAACTGCACCGGCACACACACACACCGGGACGATGGCAGCGATCCTAGCGCTGCAACGGTGGGAATTGAAGTCATTAATCAATCGGCACCCGAGATTTTGCTTTCTTCGTGCCAGCACTAGCGCCACCGTCGGCCGCAAAGCGGCGGGCGGCTTTTTATTGTGTTTGCAGTTGTGTGCGATGGATGCATTCCGATAGCAGCCGGCCAACGGACGGGGTTAACGGGCGCGCTGAGATGTGGTTTGTGATTAGGGGCAGGCAGAAGGGGAAATAAGTTCACGGGGAATGGCACCCGTCCGTCTCTGTCTCCGATTTTGTGTGCATGTGTGCGTGATTTCACTTACCTACTGTTTGCTCACAGATTCACCCGACTGTAATAAATAATATTAAACTCCACACTTGCTATAAACGAAACAGAACGGCAGCGCGTTCCTCCAAACGCATACATCCTCTAGCTTAATGATCCCTCCGGCAGCGCGTAAAGTGCCGGCGTTCAACAACTGAAGCTGAAGCATCATTAGGGAAAGTGAAAGAGGCGCCTAAGTCCTCTAATTGCTTTAATTGGATCTCGATCTCGCCGCCCGCCTCCGTGCGTTCACGTTCTCGTTCGGTTCTCGCCCGCCTCGTGGTGTCATTATCGGCAATAATTTCACACGGAATCAAACGAAAACCCGGGCAAGAATAATCTTGGTACGGCGCCCATTATCTTACGCGCTAATACCCACCCCTATGCCAGCAGCACCGTAGGGGCTTATTTCGAGCGTGGTGCCGGTGCGCAATGTGTTTAAATTTGACACGTTAATAACATACCTTTCAACGGTCGTCCGCGATCCGGGCGCGTTCCGCCACCGCCGCCATTGCCGCGATGCTATCGATAATGGCTTCCAATTATGTTATCACATTATATGTGTGGCGAGCCACGGGGGGGTTGAGCCGACAGAGGCACGGAAAAACGGCATCCTTTCACTGTGCCGAGCCGGGTCGGGCATTAATCAACCATCGGCACGAGCGAGCGAGCGAGCGAGCGAGCGTGTGGGTGTAAAAATCCGTTTCCGCCACAATCCGTTTCGGTCGGCGCGACGCGTCATTAGCGTCTTTATGCAAAACAAACCCTCGGCGGCCACGGGCGCCACCTTTCGGTGGCCGGAAAGCGAAAGTAACGGGCGTCCCACGCTTGCACGGCGAGTGTGTCTTTTTCTGTCCTCAGGCCGGCCGCGATAAATCGCTTAATAGGGCCGGGCTGCCGATCCGGCGATGGCTTTATGAATGGGATTTTCGATTCTGCTCATTATCATAAGCTACGGGCGATGCACCATTAGGCACAACTCAAGGAGATTGATTCGGCGGGATTATGCTTTGGGGGGCTCGTTCGGTGCTCTTTTGCGGGTCGGAAAAGAATTAATCGAAAGCCCATGTTATCGTGCCCGTTTTTTAATTCCGAGCAATTTGCTTCCCGAGGAACGGGGAGGTTGTTCGACTTTAATCCATAGCAAATTTATTGCTAAAACTAAAAAAACATAACTAATCGAATTAAAACAAATGGAAAAGTGCAATCTTTGAGGAAAACATTCGAGCAAATTGTAAAATTTTTATCTACCGTCAACAGATGGCGCCACTGCAACAAGGTTGCAGTAAAAAAAAGGTTTTTATGGCTACTATTTTTTTCTATGATATGTAAAAAAAGCCATTTTGATTAGTCATCACAGAAATATCATTCGATACATTTTTTTTCGTTGATTTGTTAGTACAAACTCGTCATGATCAATTTAATTTGGTTTTGTTTTGCATTGTATGACTTTAGAATAAAATATCTTAAAAATTGTTCTAGAATTTGTTTATGCATATAAAGAGAAAAGTATATGAAATATTACTTTGTGATAGCATATGCTTTGGAATAGAAGAACACTAGAATATCAACAAAAACTAATGGTGCGAACTATATACTGATAATAAGTAGGATCCGAATTGTTCTTATAGCACAAATAACCTCGTTTTTATCAGCTCATGCAACAGTCTCATCAGTGAAACAGTTGTCTGCTGCACGGACAAAACGATTTCGACTCCCGAAAAAACCTAACTTCAAAAGCACGTACAAAAACACGTTTCTCTCACAAGCGAAAAGAAAAGCAAAATGCACAAAGATTCGATTACAAAGAAAGTAGTGTGTGTAACCGCACACACACACACACAACTCTCCCCCATTCTTTTTATGCAGTATTATCTCCATCGAAAAAGATCACCATTGATCGCATGCTTCACCGCGCGCACGCAATTGTTGCTGCTCGACTTACTTTCTTTGTCCTCGAGCCGTCCTCCGCCGGTGGGACGTTATGTTCCACCCACCCACCCCATTTGCCTCCCGCGAAAGGTGTCGTGCTGCCCGCGCTGTTCGCTATGTGGCATCGTCGTCGTCCATTGAACCGATTTCACTTTTCATTGTCATACTCCCACCGGGCGTCAGTAGCAATCGCGTGTCTTTCGGTGTGGCGCTTTGTCTTCGCGGCCGCGGTCCGTTTTATGCTTCCCCGCACGGTCAGATGACGGTGGGTGGATTTTGGGGACGAATTTTCCATTGTCAGCGCACCGGGTTTTGGGGCGGAATTTTCCGCCGCGGAGTTGCGGGGTACATTTTTAGAAGAAAGGTAAATCTCGCGTCGCGACATGCCACACTGTCGGTCGGTCGCGTCCGGAGCGGACTTTATTTAACGTTGTCATGAAATTTGGGCCTTTCGGCCGATGTTTCGTTGTTCGTGGTACGCGCGTTTGTGTTGAAAGGGAAAAGAACTCCCGTCGACAAAGGTAGAGGCACCGTTTGAAGAAGTTATCAATACGGTGCGATACAAGAGAACTTTGGAAAGTAAACTTTTCCGCAAAGCCCGCGAAAGGTATTAAAAAACATCAATTAGACGTTATTCGGAACACCTTTCGAACTCAGCACAATCATTCCTGTACACATTTCCGATGAAAGCATTAACAAAAGTCGTCGAAATGGGAAGCCTACTTTACTCTCGAAGCCGAAAAAATACACTGAAATTACGCCCCTTTTCTATGCGAAACAAAATTCCGAAAGCTGTACCTGTTTCCCATTTGCTGTTCCCTGAAACCCTGTCCCATGTCGCGCGCCATAGTTGTCTTCAGAAATTTTGGTTCCAAAAAAACAAGGTGTCTCCAAAAAATCCTTCCCATCGCGACGTACCGAGCTTTTAAATCGTCGGAGCTGTAATGGCGGTGCAAAAGTGGGAATGCTGCAATTATGGTGCGGCGCAATTTAGTTGCCCGTTTTACAACGATCACACTTCACGCCGTACGAACCGGTTACGTTGCATGCCGCAGAATGTGTGTCAGTCGGGTGACGACTCTCGAAAAAGGGCGATTTTCAGGTTTCGGCACGGGTGCACCCGAAAGTAGAACAAGTGGAGAACATAGTTCGTGAACTAGTACGACACATTTTCAGACTCGTTTTCGACTGAGAATGGCAACGATTAAATTTCACCAGAAATTTGAACATAAAAAAGCATCGAAAAGTGTCCCCTCGTTGTAATAAAAGAAGATTATTTACTCGGGACGGATCACTCTATTACGACGGTGTGATTGATTTGCTCACTGTTGACCCTGAAACGTTCACTCCCCCCCGGTCCGCCATTAATCTTCCAGTTTTCCCTTTCCCAAACCAGCCATCTTATCGATATCTCAAACCCGGTCCCTTGTATTGAAAATCGAGCATAAATAAATGTCACCCTTAAAGCTCACGCGCCAGCAGCGTTACAGATTCCTTACGAAGGGGCGAATTCCGTTCCACTGACCGCGACCGCTTCCTCGTTCTTCTTCACGGGAGGTGGCACCTCGAGCCCCGAAACCGCACCTCGATTTATGAAACAAATTGCCCCCCATTAGTGTGCCTCGCAGCGCCACATTCCACCCAACGCCCAGAATTTGTGATCGTTCACGTGCACCGCGCGGTGCTTGATTAACGGGGTCCGGGGACTTGATTCGTCCGAGGGCCGGCTAATGTGCTCCCATTTTCCCGGGCTTCCTTGAGTCGTTTTTTTTCTTCTGCGTGTGGTTTCAGTTTTATTCCCTCCATTCCCGAACGGATTAGGAATTTTCCGGGCACGGGTCCAGGGCGTGGTTTGGGGCTTTTCTTACTCCCCATTAGCTTACTGACCTACATCTACATGCGACCCGGTGAACACACTCGCTCAATCATCGCAATACATCGGCAATCGGGGCAGACGAAAGCGTTCTTGGATGCTGTTTCCGCATCCTGCCTGGAACGGGCACGTACACGGCGGGCCGCAAGAAATCAACCGCTCGCGCTGAGGAACGGCAGTAATTTTATATCAATGTCAGTTCAGCATCCCGCCCCGGGGCGTGTGAAGCATCATATCAGTCACTCCGGCACCGGTCCTGGCGTTGGTCGTGGGCAGACGTGTGCACGCAAAGAGAGCCGACCGGGGCCGATAATCAGCTTAAAGGGCAAACCGACCCATCCACCCGGTGGAAGCCACAGCCGCTGGCTGGCTCGTTCCGCCCGAATCGTTTGCGTTCTTTCGGGGGCCCGGTGTTGGTTTTTATACTTTCCGCGCCCCGCAGCGGTGGTTCCTCTTCGGTGACTTGTTAGCGTGTAAGTTATTGCGCCATAAACACGTGAGTGAGAAGCGGGCTTTTTCCGCAGCGGTGGTTCCTCTTCGGTGACTTGTTAGCGTGTAAGTTATTGCGCCATAAACACGTGAGTGAGAAGCGGGCTTTTTTCTTCTCTCGCCCTGCAACCCAAGTTCTTCGGCGCGTATCGTGAGAAAGGCGCACACGCGTCCCGGCAGCAGCAGCCGCCGTACGTGCCGTACGTGTAGGCTCCAGGATGGATGGCTGGATTGTGATGGCTTTCATCGCCTTCCAATCGGATGTACATCACCTACCGCGCCTTGCACGCGCCCCAATCTTTACGACGAGCGTGGTTTTCTCACCTCGCGCACCGATGGCGATGATGGTTTTATTCCCGCGACCTCAGCGGCTGCACCGTTGACGTGCGTTATGGCCATCGATAAAGATCTCATGGCGGGCTCCGTCGTCTTCAAAGCACGTCCAATATGTTACCACGGCCGCTTTCTAGCCGATTATAGTGCTGCGCTATCGAGCGATTTAAAACTGTTCGATCAACGCCCCAACTCGCGCGCCATTTTTCCCTATTTTCCCGCTCCAACAACAGGCCCGATAACAGCAACTTACACGATGTACTACACGCCGTACGAAGCGCATCGGAAGTGCCCTATCGTGCCTTATCAGCGCGCGCCCATCGTGTGCGCTGACGCAACAAGCGCACAAAACAGCCCACCACCAATTGCACACGGCTGCAATTGAAACTGTGAGTGTTTGTGATAAGGGCACCCAGCGGGTGGGGGGGAGGTTCGTGGGTTTTCACACGGGTATGGCGTACACGGGCTTGCAACAGGTTTCGCTTGGGCTCGTGTCGACTAAGAGGGTTATAACAGCCGGTAATGGATGGGGTTAGCCATCTGCACAGGAAGCGCGATTTGGCGCCCGATAAAAACGTGCATGGTGCAGGGTGGGTGTTTTTGTACTCTTTTCCGGTTGCATAGAACTAGTAGCGGAAGGTATCTGCATGGAACATAGACACCGAAAACGCTTATTGTCCATCAAAAGATTAAAGACACTTTTAACATTGAACTCTTGAAGTCCTAGTGGATAAATAGTTTTAAAACATTGATATACATTAAAACCTGAATTGTTCCTGTCAATAAGATCATGTTGATAATCCAAGTACTGCGCATAAGAGCAATACTCAGGAAGATTTACAGCTTCGTGTTTCGGAAACGCTATAATGACGAGCTTTCTGGGTCATCATTCAGACATGT
>KZ070844.1:0-15437 GCA_002091845.1 Anopheles cracens | reverse complement strand
ACCGTAATAATCCGATAATAGCACAGAATATCTGGCACTCCGGAGCACAAGACCGCACCGAACCCCGAAAAATCCGTCCGTCCGTAAGAAGCTGCGTGCGTCGGTGTGGAAAACTCCCTCCCCGGCGGTGTACGTGAAAATTGAATCATACTCGTCGGTGCTGCCGTCTCGCCAGGCCCGGAAGCGAAGCGGCAGGCAAATTAGGTCACACCGTTTCGATTGGGAAAACAGAGCATAGAAGTTATATGCAGCCGTAACTTACCACCTCGGCAGGGGCCGCCAATTGTCTTGGCGGTAGTTTCAGGCACGACGTGAAGCACTGCACAGCGTCTGTGTTATGACTGCGAAACGCGCGACTGGATGATGATGATGATGCGGAACTCCCGGCGGAACCTGGAAGCAGAGAAGGACACGAAAAGAACAACATCAGCTGAAGTGCTTGCTTGAGTTTGGAGACGAGGGCAGGCAAATGCAGGCCCCGGCTGTCGCCGTATCTTATTTATTTTGCTGCTGCTTCCTGCTGCGCTTCGTTCGCTGTTCACTCCCTAAATCGCGTTCGTGAAGAACTTGCGATCACCTGGAGAAGCTAATAGGCGAGCGCACCAGGGGCAGGTGTTGTCCCGAACGAAAGGTGTCCATGAGCGATCGGAGAACACCAGGACCAGCAAGACGTTGCAGTCGACCGAAGTATGATGCAAACGATGCGCACGCGCCACGCATTTAAACATAGCGCCTGCAGCATACGAAACACATGCCAATATGATTTGGAAGCGCAGGCCCGGAAGGCCTGCTGCCGTTCGGGGGACGACGTGGTAAAGCGAGCCACGCCACTTTACGACCCAGCTGCTCCGGTGCATACACAAACGCGACAGGGCAGAGCAAGAAAGTGAGGTTACAAGCGGTACAAGAAGCGACAAGCACGGGCTACGGTGACGGCTAATGCAAAAATTATCTTCGGCGGAGGGTTTGCGTTCTCTTCGCGTTCTCGTTGTCCACGTTTCAAGAGCAGAAGCAAAACTTAACCTACAAAAAAAAGTGAACGAAAGATGCAACATGCAAGAACGCAGACGACAGGCGCACGCAAACAAGATGGATGACTATCTGATCCTACGCCGCGGACTGCGTCCCGTGTGCGTTACGGTGTCGTATCGTAAATAAACAAAAGTGTGCGTAACACGATACGTTTGTCGCGTGCGTACACTTACGGCCCTGGTGCACATCCCAAATTTTGATGCGCGGTGGGGATATTATAACAACGGACGACGCGCATCAGCATCAGCGCTCGTTTCCGCATGTGATGAGAATCTGTTTTTCAAACCAGGACACACCGAGAACGTCCGCAGCAAGAAGCGCGACCCGGGCGACGAGATGTTCATCATGATTATTATTATTATTTTCGTTAGGGTGCAATACGGGCCCGTCCCTGAAAGCTGATCAATCATTCCGAGTTCTTGTAGTGCTGGCTACCGACTCGGTGCAGAGAGTCGGGGGATTGAATTTCAGCGTGATGAAATTGAAAAATTTTGTTCCGAGATTTATACATCCGTGTTTACGGGTCGCGGTGTCTCTGGGTGTTCCTTTTCAATTCAATTCGGTTTCGGGATGAAAAAAGATAATGCCTGTACCGAATAACAAATTATATGCTCATTTTTAGTACGGTTGGCGGAGGCTAATGGCGAAAATGACATCAATTTACCTCATTAACATTTCATTCGCACACGGAACGACATTAGGCAGGCCGCGTATAATGAATGGCAAAATCACAGTTTATAGATCGCGTCGCCAAGACTCCAGGAACTGAGGGCACCAGAAATAGCTATCTACATTCCGTGCGCCATAACGCGCGGTCATAAACTTATGAATATGATCGTAAACGGTTGTCTTGATCCAGCGTATTATGAAGAAGTTGTGCAAAAAAAACAGGCGTCCATAAAACGCTTCCAACTCCAGACGTCCATAGTGAGGTCCGAAGAATCCAATATTAAAACGTACTTACGCTCATTTAAACCCCAGCACCAATGGCTGAGGATTAGAACGTTCCGCACAGACACGATCGCAGGTTTACGATCGCGGAGTTCCGCCGTGCGGAACCTCCACTGCCCAAATGTCAAACACAGAACGCTGGATATAGAGCATCCATGGCTCACCGCGCGCGCAGATGGATGTGAAGTATTGATTGACTCATTAAAATCGCATTCCGCAACGCCACAAACCCCACCGGCCGCGATCTGTCATATTCACTTAATAATGTCAATCACCACAAAAAACCGCACCATCGAACCCCGCCACAAATTGGCCACTTTGGTGAGCCACCGGAGCACGCTCGCTGGAGTGGAAAGCGTGTCATTCGTGCGCGCAAAAGGTGGCTGGGAATTAATCGCCCAAACTGGAGCATGTCCAACGTGCGGAAAAACGAAGTCGCCTCTCATCCACCGGGACGCCCTCCGAGCCGTGAAGAACGGCGCGCGGTTTTCACGCCTCGGAAGTGGCCGGAAATGAAGAGACTGTCACTGGCAGATTGAGTTGGCTGCGGAAATTTCGGTCAACCTAAAATTGTTGATCGTGTGCCGCTGGCGTTGGTGGCAGCAATTGTTCTAATTTCCGCACTTGACAGGAGCTGGCCATTGTTTCGGAAATCAAGGCAGGAGAGTTGGGGCAGTTTTTGGAGCGCAAAATGGCTGGTACACTGATCGCCTTTTGTTTCGTTTGCATGCCGCCGCACTGGTGCCGTCGTAAGATCTCTTCCTGCTCCGGGTTTCCGCCGGATTACGTGCTGGAGGAGCGATTCGGGGATTGCGAGCTTGGTGTACGCACTCTCCGTGGACACAATTGAATTAAGCGTACATTAACGCAATGCCGCCACACAACACGCACACAAACTAGCGAGTTGCGACTTTCGCTTATCGTTCAAATTATTCTATTGACACGGACAACTTACACAGCAGAGGTAGAATATTGAGGCGGAGCCACTTCACTGTCACTCTCGACCTAACACACACCCCGCAAGTTACACGCAACGGAGCAACCTTGCCCCGAAGCCAGCCGTACGGTTATCAATCACCTCGAGTAACGAACCCGATGATAAATACACACAGCACGATCACGAATTGGTAGAAGGTCAACGACAGGCGTATCTACCAAAACCACTCAAGTTATCGGCTGCGCCCGGAAGATGTCTTCCGGAGGTCACGGGAGCCACGGAGACACCGGGGATGATTCGGAACGCAACACCTAGCGCGGTATCTACCCGGCGCGTACGATCACCGCCACCATTGTCAACTGTCAAACGCAAACTGCTACATTCGAAAATCGTTGGAGAGTTGACACGCAAAAAAAGAAACGGTCACCTCCCCAAGATGCGAATGGATAGATCCGTGCGTGTACCAACACCCTAGAATTGACCGATCCAGAGCGATCACCCCTGGTGTTGATCGCTCCACTTTCCAAGCCCACCAGGATGACGATGACGGTGACGATGGTGACAAGAGTGAAACTCTATACACTGGACCGGTTGCACCAACAACAAAAAACATCGTCCGATCCGTTTCCTATCATTAAGATAAATTGTCCAGCCCCGGGAACACTCTCCGCGGGGAAGCGTCCCAGGACGCTGGAGGATTATCAGGGCGATCGATTCCACCACGATCGCGACATGTCAAAGCCATCAAACGATCCGATGCGTTTCGAAGCACGCTCATGTTCGATAAATATTTATGAGCGCGCTACAGAAATCGTCTGTTTTCTCCTCGCAGAACTCGCCGCGATGGGGACGTGGATTGGGGGTTATAACCGGGCTCGAAAATGAAGTCATTGAGAGTGCGATTGATTATGGGGGGAGCCGCATGAGCAGACGCTCGATAAGAGGAGTGCCACTCAGTCACTCTAGCAGAAACACAGGGGCAGGAAACGGACGGACGGACGGACAGAGAGGGTTCGAGATGATCACCGCCGAACAAGAATCGCGCGACCTGATGATCCGAACAGGCCGGGTCCACACGCTTGGGTGATTAGCACTAATGATTGACTGGATCGAATACTCGTAACGATCACATTTGGTGCCAATTGACACCTAGAAGGAACATTGTGAGTCTCAAGACTGATGGGGTTGAAATGATCACCATTGAGTTAGTTGGTGACTTTATCCACTTCTTGTTTGGTCTCCTGGAGTAAAAATCCCTTTAAAAAATCACAAACAAACATCAAAATCTAGACTTTAGGTAACACCCGTATGTCGATAGCACTAACCGTTCACGAGCAATCGTATCTCAAAGCGGCAAAAGTGTCAATTGACACCTAACACGACCGTTAGTGTTAAGGCCTGGCTGAAACATGTGCTGGAGCACTGATGAATGGTGGACAATTTTTCTCTACTGCCGCCGGTTTATGTGCGATTCGTTTCTGTCTCTTCTGCGTCCACCGCCATTAGAGATTGCTGTGACATATTTCCTCTTCCCCATCGGCGACTGACACAAACTGGGTGCGGATATGTTTTTTTTTTACTCGCTGTATTCAAGTCCATGCCGAGCCGCATACATTGAGCGTGAATGTGGGTCTGTGTTTTTTTGCGTCACACTACTCATACGACCAGTCTTGTTTTTGCGCACTGAACAGAAACCGAACGTGGTCGAACGCATCGATCAACGCTCACTCGTGCGCGCCCGCCTGTTGATCTGTCACTTCCGGTCCTGATCGCTCTGCTCGCGCCCGATCACTGCCAGACAGAGAGACGTCGGACGCTGCGTTCGAAGGCGAGGCCGCCTGCGAACCGTTCGGGGTTATGTTCTGCACATTCAGTTGCTTGATCACTGTGGCAATAGTCATTCCGGTCGGCGTTTCGTTTAATCGATGCTCGCTATGCGCGCTATTACTTTTGCATGCCCTCCCTGAAGACAAGTCCAAGGCGACGTGGTGGTCGTGAAAAGCGCTCTCCAGCGGTCTTCAAGAATGGAATGTTTCGCTAAGGTGCCAACGGTGACCCTCGTGCCTCTTAATGACCTGGGCCGGCACATTGCCCAACACCTCGCGGCGTGAGTGTGGACGCGTGCGGGGTCCAGGTCCGGTCAACAAAGTTGACCTTCGCGAGATTCGGAATGTGGACACCGGGCAGCTGATGCTGTTGGGAGCAAAAACCTACCGAAACCACTACAAAACTATCCATTAACCCTTTTGTCATAACCTTCCTGGTCGGATACTCGACGGACGTTCCAACGCTCCGAAGGCCGGACACTCTCGGACACCTTACATTCGCTATAAATCACACCCCTTCCAAGGTGGCCCTTTAACACCCAACGGAACTTCCTTTCGGAACTAGTTTAGAGCTGAAAAGGGCCCTACGAAGCGAAGAACTTGCGTAGGTCACGTCGTGTTTGCATCGCTAATTGATCCACCTAAAACCCGGGACGTCAGGAGGAAGTCGACAATTAGCATTCGCCAACCCGCCCATAAGCGTTGCGCATAGTTAAGCCTGCTTGCACGCCGCAGCTTGATCAAACAGCTTCAGGTGCAGCAGCACGCGCACCGTACGCGAGAGGAGACTAATTGTTTACACGGAATGCACGGACCACGGGCACTGATTGTTTATGAATCGACATCAATCACCATCGTGTGTGCGAAGGCCTAACGATAAATTCCAACGCCGCGAAGGACACCTCGATTCTATTTACCTTGAATAATATTGCCCACCGTCTGACGGATGGGTTTTTGAAGTTATTTGAAATTAAGATTTATCTTCTCCGAACCGACACGAACCCTAGAGACGCTTTGTTCGTCCGAATCGCCTGCCCCGGCGTATCTTGAGCTAGAAACCAGTCCGCTGGTCTATTAGGAACCGGTCCTGCTACATTCGAAAATCGTTGGAGAGTTGACACGCAAAAAAAGAAACGGTCACCTCCCCAAGATGCGAATGGATAGATCCGTGCGTGTACCAACACCCTAGAATTGACCGATCCAGAGCGATCACCCCTGGTGTTGATCGCTCCACTTTCCAAGCCCACCAGGATGACGGGCGAGAGATTCGAGTTCGTCCTTTTTGCCGGTTCGTACACTCGTCTGGCGACCGCACGTCTACCGGTCGAAGGTCCGAGCGGTCTTCAAGAATGGAATGTTTCGCTAAGGTGCCAACGGTGACCCTCGTGCCTCTTAATGACCTGGGCCGGCACATTGCCCAACACCTCGCGGCGTGAGTGTGGACGCGTGCGGGGTCCAGGTCCGGTCAACAAAGTTGACCTTCGCGAGATTCACGTTCCCACATATAAGCACACACACACACACGCTCTTCGCAAATTGATGCCATTGGGGGAAAGCTAAAGATACATAAATTAAACGCTTATATAGTAACTTCCCCCGCCGGTGGCTCCGTTTTGCCACGGTGGACAATCGTGAACGTGTGGTGGTCTCGCCCGTGGACTCGCCAACAGTTGGGTGATTGCAGCAGCAACGGCAGCAGTAATGGTGCTGCAGTGTAATTGCACCTTGCACAAACTGAACCGAACGCTGATTTCTTGTTTCCTTTCCTGCCCACTCGGAGTTCCTGCGCACGTAACGTCCACGGTGAGGCCTCACTTACAGGCCGGTTTTTGGCCTGCGGGAAAGTATGAATGGTCTCCGTGACGGAACCCATCCAACCGACCGGCCCCGAACGGTTCTGTGTATGGAAACAAAAATCATTGCCGCCACCGGAGCCGCCAAAGGAATCGCTTTTCCAGTCGATGGCAAAGGAATTCTGCCCGGTCGGGCGTACCGAGTCGAGGGTGAATTCCTCCGCGCCACCACCGCGGTCTAATAGCTCATGATGCGTTCCAGAGTGGCGCAGAAATGGGTCAAGTAAAACAGATTATCCCGGGTCCGGGGTGTAACGTAACGGGTGTAGCTGCATTAGACGACATGTTTGCAAAGAAAAAAGGCGCTGTCCGTCGGCAGAGAAGAAACGATCGATCAAGTGATCGCGGAAAGGAATGCCTTTTGTAGAGCGGAATAGATCTGTAAGGATATAAGCGCTGCTAGCGGAGAGTTCACTCCATAGAGCGATTGGTAAGCGCTCTGTTTAGCACGCAACACGTTCGGAGTTCAAATCTCGAATCCGTTCGCTCCATTTTCAACTCACAGCAGCGTAAAATGAAATGAGTAAAATATGATTTATCTCATATAATTACCGATCCAGAACCTGATCCAACCGTTCCATCGTCGCCCCCTCCCTTCCAGAGACCTCTAACTACCGAAGCCTACTGACAGTGACCTACCCTGACACAGTGAAAATGGCATCATAAGCACTGGCTACAATCGCAACCCCTGCTTCACGCACTCAGTCGCTCCGGATCTTTGCAGTGCTCCAAATGATGCACCGGTTACAGTCCATCTGTCTTCTGGCGAAGCATGCAAGCAAATTGCATCGCTTCGGGTGTCTCTGCGATCTGCGTCACTCTGCGGTAAATGTCGACGATTACGCAAATGTCACCTATTAAAGGGGGATGTCCAAGAAGAGATACATGCGAACGGTACACCGTGCCAAGATGATGATGGTAGTAATCTGTTAGCTTAAAAAAAGGTCAGCAGACAAGCCGTGGGGAAAACCCCATCAAGTCATCGAATAAAGTTTTCCAACCCCTTTCTTTCAAAGCCAAACCAACGATCGGGACGTGAAGTGTCCGCGTGTTGGTTATAATAAAGAAATGTTGCCGGAAGAATGCAAACACACAAGATTCAACCTCCGGAGGACATCATTCATCGCGAAGAACAATCCCACATCATGATCGAGGCGGATTCTTCGCAGTTCACACTAAAAGAGGGCACCACTCCTGACAGCAATCTGCACCGTGGGATACAAACCCGGAGCGCTTGGAGAAAGGCACTTCTGCGACACCATCGAAGATGATGATGTTGTCAGTCGATCGGCTTGCTGTTCGGTTGCCCGGTCAGTGAGTTCATTTTGCCTTCGGCTTCACCCGTCCGTTCCTGCCCCCGGGCCGGGACGATACACATTCCACTGCCTCCCCCCCCCCCCCCGGTTCCTGTCACACACAATATGCCCCGATATTCATGCACCCTGGTATGGTTCCAACAGGCTCTATTGGCTGTGTACGTATTGAATTTCATAGTCTCCAGCCTGGCATCATCATTATCGTCCTCAAGCACGTCGAAGAACTTTCCCGCTGGGCGAAACTGAGCAGTGATAGTCCCTAAATTGCATATCCAATTTCGTTTTTCAGGTCCACAATATCGTTTTGTTTTACGCTGCACCGTTTGACATGTGCCAAGTGGAGGGTTTCTCACGTGACCGCATCAGTTGCTTGATCACTGTGGCAATAGTCATTCCGGTCGGCGTTTCGTTTAATCGATGCTCGCTATGCGCGCTATTACTTTTGCATGCCCTCCCTGAAGACAAGGCCAAGGCGACGTGGTGGTCGTGAAAAGCGCTCTCCCATCGTTTCCCTTCCACGTCATACAATCACCGGACCCGTGTAGCCTTCGCTTATCAAAAAATTAAGCAATATAAGTATCGCCCCTCGAATAACAGCCAATTCCGCCATCTTACTAAAAGGTCATATCGGTTTGATTGGAGGGCAATTGCGATCCTGTCAAACCCTGACTGACAGGCCAGAATCAGCACAACCAACAAAGAAAACAAATCACAACATCTTGAGCATCCCTGAATGTCGGGCGAAGCGAAAAAGGGTTCCCGCGGCGTGTTTCTGTTGGTCTCCAACGTGTTTCCAAAAATACCACTCTTTGCCATTCACAACGACGTGCCAAATATCCCCACATTCGCACACATGAGTACCACAGCCGTTGGCGCGGCTTATGCTTTAGGTGGAGGAGTGTTAAATAAATTAAAACTAAACACACATGTGTTCTTTTCACACATCTTCCCCCCTCACTTGCTCGAAGTGTGTAGCACACATCGACCGAGCAGTGGATACGAAGAACTTTCGCAGCGTTGACTAGAAACAGCCATTCCGCGAAACGATAAACAACAACCAAAGAGCCCGGGCCGACCGAAAACAGTACTGAAGACTGAATGACATGTGAAGTTTTTTTTTGGAGTCTACAAATGCCGAAGTTTTCGCGGATACGTATAACACATATGTACGTATCACATACGGTTCCTGTCACACACAATATGCCCCGATATTCATGCACCCTGGTATGGTTCCAACAGGCTCTATTGGCTGTGTACGTATTGTTTTTTGCGTCACACTACTCATACGACCAGTCTTGTTTTTGCGCACTGAACAGAAACCGAACGTGGTCGAACGCATCGATCAACGCTCACTCGTGCGCGCCCGCCTGTTGATCTGTCACTTCCGGTCCTGATCGCTCTGCTCGCGCCCGATCACTGCCAGACAGAGAGACGTCGGACGCTGCGTTCGAAGGCGAGGCCGCCTGCGAACCGTTCGGGGTTATGTTCTGCACATTCAGTTGCTTGATCACTGTGGCAATAGTCATTCCGGTCGGCGTTTCGTTTAATCGATGCTCGCTATGCGCGCTATTACTTTTTACCAACACCCTAGAATTGACCGATCCAGAGCGATCACCCCTGGTGTTGATCGCTCCACTTTCCAAGCCCACCAGGATGACGGTGACGATGGTGACAAGAGTGAAACTCTATACACTGGACCGGTTGCACCAACAACAAAAAACCGTCCGATCCGTTTCCTATCATTAAGATAAATTGTCCAGCCCCGGGAACACTCTCCGCGGGGAAGCGTCCCAGGACGCTGGAGGATTATCAGGGCGATCGATTCCACCACGATCGCGACATGTCAAAGCCATCAAACGATCCGATGCGTTTCGAAGCACGCTCATGTTCGATAAATATTTATGAGCGCGCTACAGAAATCGTCTGTTTTCTCCTCGCAGAACTCGCCGCGATGGGGACGTGGATTGGGGGTTATAACCGGGTCGAAAATGAAGTCATTGAGAGTGCGATTGATTATGGGAGGAGCCGCATGAGCAGACGCTCGATAAGAGGAGTGCCACTCAGTCACTCTAGCAGAAACACAGGGGCAGGAAACGGACGGACGGACGGACAGAGAGGGTTCGAGATGATCACCGCCGAACAAGAATCGCGCGACCTGATGATCCGAACAGGCCGGGTCCACACGCTTGGGTGATTAGCACTAATGATTGACTGGATCGAATACTCGTAACGATCACATTTGGTGCCAATTGACACCTAGAAGGAACGTTGTGAGTCTCAAGACTGATGGGGTTGAAATGATCACCATTGAGTTAGTTGGTGACTTTACCCACTTCTTGTTTGGTCTCCTGGAGTAAAAATCCCTTTAAAAAATCACAAACAAACATCAAAATCTAGACTTTAGGTAACACCCGTATGTCGATAGCACTAACCGTTCACGAGCAATCGTATCTCAAAGCGGCAAAAATGGCAATCGACACCTAACACGACCGTTAGTGTTAAGGCCTGGCTGAAACATGTGCTGGAGCACTGATGAATGGTGGACAATTTTTCTCTGCTGCCGCCGGTTTATGTGCGATTCGTTTCTGTCTCTTCTGCGTCCACCACCATTAGAGATTGCTGTGACATATTTCCTCTTCCCCATCGGCGACTGACACAAACTGGGTGCGGATATGTTTTTTTTTTCTAGCTGTATTCAAGTCCAAGCCGAGCCGCATACATTGAGTGTGCGTGTGTGTCTGTGTTTTTTGCGTCACACTACTCATACGACCAGTCTTGTTTTTGCGCACTGAACAGAAACCGAACGTGGTCGAACGCATCGATCTGCGCACGTAACGTCCACGGTGAGGCCTCACTTACAGGCCGGTTTTTGGCCTGCGGGAAAGTATGAATGGTCTCCGTGACGGTCCCGGCCAACTTCCCTGCCTAGCGTATGTTGACAACGGGGACAGGCGACAGAGACTTGGAAAAAAGAAAAAACCACACATACACATAAACGAACAAAAAAAAAGCGCACAGAAACTATTTAATTTGGTGTCACGTACCCGGTCACGTACTCTCCTCCACGCACGGCGATGTTGCCTCCGGAGTCAATACGACGTGGACTACTTATTTTCCTCCACAGTGAGCCTTTTTTTTGGGTTGTTGCCTCCCCGTGTCTCGTGTGAAAGTAGTTGATTGATAAAATCGAACATTTCTTCTCGGGCGCTTCTCGGTTTTTCGGCCCCACTTCGGCGAGCGTTCTCAGCTGGAGGGCATACGATCCCGGAGGGCATTAGCGCGCTGATTGCCGATCGTCAGGATGCTCGGTGTCGAGCTGGCCGGTCGCAAACTGGTTTTTGCCCCAGTGCCGTGCTTTTGCCCAAAAACGGGCAGCCGACAACCGACGACCGACAGGTTATGCGCAAACCGCACCGGCCCAAAAGGACCCGCGCAAAACACGTTCGGAGTTCAAATCTCGAATCCGTTCGCTCCATTTTCAACTCACAGCAGCGTAAAATGAAATGAGTAAAATATGATTTATCTCATATAATTACCGATCCAGAACCTGATCCAACCGTTCCATCGTCGCCCCCATCATCATCATTATTTTGTTCCCACCGAAAACCGCCGTTACAGTAATTGCTGATCATCGATCCTGACTGACTTCCTGTTTATTCCCCGGTTCCGGTTCGCGGCGTTCACAACAAACACTCTCTCGGGGGCAGGCAGATTTCGAAAAGGCGCAGAATTATATGTTGTATGAACTTTGCATAAATGTGCTCATATTATCCCCGTCCGATACCGCCCATTCATCAATCTAGTGGCCCTTCAATCGCGTACTCCACGGGGAAACCAACTCTCCAAGTGTGGTTACAATAAAGAAATGTTACCGGAAGAATGCAAACACACAAGATTCGACCTCCGGAGGACATCATTCATCGCGAAGAACAATCCCACATCATGATCGAGGCGGATTCTTCGCAGTTCACACTCAAAGAGGGCACCACTGCTGACAGCAATCTTCACCGTGGGATACAAACCCGGAGCGCCTGGAGAAAGGCACTTCTGCGACACCATCGAAGATGATGATGTTGTCAGTCGATCGGCTTGCTGTTCGGTTGCCCGGTCAGTCAGTTCATTTTGCCTTCGGCTTCACCCGTCCGTTCCTGCCCCCGGGCCGGGACGATACACATTCCACTGGCCCCCCCGAACCGGTGGCGTGCGGATCCGAAGAAGTAATTAAACAATCGACTCCGTGCGTCGTCGTCCACCGCGAAATTGAGCCGAGCTCCCGTTGCGGAAAGGAAAGCGGTGAAAGAAAATTGCTACCAGCGAGCAACAGCTTTGCGAAACGAATGAACCCATCCAACCGACCGGCCCCGAACGGTTCTGTGTATGGAAACAAAAATCATTGCCGCCACCGGAGCCGCCAAAGGAATCGCTTTTCCAGTCGATGGCAAAGGAATTCTATAGTAACTTCCCCCGCCGGTGGCTCCGTTTTGCCACGGTGGACAATCGTGAACGTGTGGTGGTCTCGCCCGTGGACTCGCCAACAGTTGGGTGATTGCAGCAGCAACGGCAGCAGTAATGGTGCTGCAGTGTAATTGCACCTTGCACAAACTGAACCGAACGCTGATTTCTTGTTTCCTTTCCTGCCCACTCGGAGTTCCTGCGCACGTAACGTCCACGGTGAGGCCTCACTTACAGGCCGGTTTTTGGCCTGCGGGAAAGTATGAATGGTCTCCGTGACGGTCCCGGCCAACTTCCCTGCCTAGCGTATGTTGACAACGGGGACAGGCGACAGAGACTTGGAAAAAAGAAAAAACCACACATACACATAAACGAACAAAAAAAAAGCGCACAGAAACTATTTAATTTGGTGTCACGTACCCGGTCACGTACTCTCCTCCACGCACGGCGATGTTGCCTCCGGAGTCAATACGACGTGGACTACTTATTTTCCTCCACAGTGAGCCTTTTTTTTGGGTTGTTGCCTCCCCGTGTCTCGTGTGAAAGTAGTTGATTGATAAAATCGAACATTTCTTCTCGGGCGCTTCTCGGTTTTTCGGCCCCACTTCGGCGAGCGTTCTCAGCTGGAGGGCATACGATCCCGGAGGGCATTAGCGCGCTGATTGCCGATCGTCAGGATGCTCGGTGTCGAGCTGGCCGGCCGCAAACTGGTTTTTTCCCAGTGCCGTGCTTTTGCCCAAAAACGGGCAGCCGACAACCGACGACCGACAGGTTATGCGCAAACCGCTCCGGCCCAAAAGGACCCGCGCAAACTCCTTGGAATGCAGTCCGAAGGGAGAGACTCCAAACGGCACATCGAATTGGGCGCACCCCTTTCTACCTGCTGCGGTGTAGTGCGTAGTCGTTAAGCGCCTCGAGGTGAAGTCGATTGCGCAACACTCACACACATGATCAGGTTGGGTTCGACTATCGACTATCGAAACGATCCTCCAGGCGCCGGACAGGTGACTCGCACCGTTAGAAGCCGCCAGTGCTGTTAACCTCAGTGAATACACTCTGGCAACACGTTTCCCGATCAACACCCTAACAAAGGCCGCATTATAGACGTCCTCCCATTCAGTGTCCAGCAGCTGCTGCATCCAGAACGGAACTTCCGACAAGCGGCGATAGTTTAGTGCCAATTGGCCTCTCGTTTACAAGATACGTCCGCGTGCGTTCATTACTGATGGGTGTTGCGTGCAAAAAACCAACCCCCTGTTACTGTCAGAAACTTGCAAACACCCAGCTTCTCCGTATGCCTTCTTTCCGATTGCTTGCTCCACGTCTCGAAGAGGAACAGGAACCACCGGCTCATTTGGTTGCCCGTTTTTGTGTTCACACATTTCCCAAGACCTCCCGTACGTCTCCGGCTCCCGCACGTCATAACATCCCGGGAGGTCATGTTGGTCTAACGGGCATCGTGGCCATGGCTCGCGTCCACTAGAATAAACACAGCTTCGACCGTCGTGTGCTAAACACAACGGCCGAACAGTGTACTCTACTCTCGCCGTACCTTCAGAACTTACCGAGTCATCCGAGTGTTGGTGGACATCTCGCCCCACGGGGTTGTTCGGCGGGTGACGGTGTGACTAGGCAGCGTCCACAGAGGAAAACCAAACCTCCGTTATACGTTTGACGTGACTATCAAACAACCGGACCGTGAAGAAATCGCCGCCTAAAAGAGATGCACACCGGTCTCAGGTCTGGTTCTGCGATATGTTCACGCTCGTTCGCACCTCACCGCTTATCGCTCGTTGCCCATCTTTCGCCAATGCTTGCGTGATCAACGGCTTTGACATTTTTCAACCAAACAGCTTGCGATGCCGGAGGGATGTGCAACGCTCCAAACACTTTTATCCCATTTCCACGGAATACTCGATTGCGATATGCCGAAGGTGAGCGTTTTTGCCCAGGCCTTCGCGGATGTGAACGCCACGCGAACAAACCGGTATCGTAGTGAGTTATCGCTTTCCGCCCGCTGGATGATTACGATTTCCACATACGTACTAGGTTAAGCGGTGCGTAGATCCACGCAGAATCAACCGCAACAGGAAGAGGAGGCCCGTGGCGCACTGCACGTAATACGTAAATTATGTAAAGTTGGTGGTTCCGTTCAAAATTAGCACGCTATCGCACCGTGGAAGCGGTGATCCACATGCACAGCCAGCATCTTCGACACCGTTTCAAGCTGGACCTGCGGGAAGTGGCAGCGAAGACGTACAAGGAACCGGTGGAACTTGATACATAATATTTGCATTTGAAACGATGATCTTTTGCCAGCTGGTACTCCATACGGAAGAGCAATAACTGGTGGTAACTTCTGGACGAGTCTCTACATACATTTCCAGAGAAGCCTTCGTGTGGTTAACAAAAGATTCTCGGAGGATGGTTCTTCCAAATAACAGCTGTGTGGTCCCACCGTGCAGCTCCCGTATATTCCCGGTACATAATTTACGTCGGCTTCCGTGTAAGATGCCTTGTGTGGCGCCTTTCCCGAACCAACCGAAAAATAATCAATACCGGCAGTCAACACGGGCTTCAAACATCAGCCAGATGACATTTCGAAAAGACACGTGCGTAAAGAAGAGAACCCCAGTTGCGTTGTTTATCGCAAATAATACCGTCCCAGCCAATATTTCACAAACGCTAAAACATATTTGATCAATTCTTCGCAAGAAGCAGGCGTGCAAACAACATCACCGTCGTGCAGGCACCCGTCCGTAAGATGGGAGTCAATGGCGCGGATGCCATAATCCCTGCCGGGCCGGTGTGGCTCACCGTGCAAAACATCAAACCAACGTGCGTAAATCTGCTTAACTTACGATTCGAGCTTCAATGAAATGAACAAACCAGCAGCCAGGCGCTACACCGCACCAATGTGCACTGGCGGTGTCCGCCGCAAACATTCTCTGCTGACATTTGCCTTGACAGATGGCTGCGTTGGGGATATACGGGCGCGAGCACGCGCGGGGAGCAGTAGTTGGCGAATGTTTGTTTCTCAGTGCTACTCCTCAGGAGAGTGAGACCACAC
>LULB01050463.1:0-15826 GCA_002091845.1 Anopheles cracens | reverse complement strand
CGAAACAAGAGTGGTCTTGATTAGCAATTATAAAGCAACTTTCTATGACTTCTTTAAAGTCAAGAGAGCCAGCCAAGGAGTCATATAACTTTACCTTGGAATAATTCATCATAATCTCGTAACCAATTTCCCACTGAAGAACTGTTTTTGTGCACGAGAATTTAAGCGTATTCAAATATTTAGCCGGCAATCGTTAGTGTGGAAAATCGCGGCCAGAGCCGGAGCTAGAACTGCGCCGCTGGCGGTGGTTTGATTGAATTGCAAGTGATGGCTGGGACTGACCTTAGCGCGGGTGTCCTTAGCGTCGGACTTTCGCACATCCAACGCCCATTAGGGAAATTAGTTTCGTTCTCGCCTCTGTTGGTGGTAGCAGCGCTCATGTGAGATGGAATAGTGATGTTTCTGATCGGGGCTACGCTCCGATCTGATTTGATATGGAAGTGATATGCGCTTTTGCATACTCGTTTGTCCTGGTGGTCGATTAGAGTGCAATGAATGAAACATCAAATAATTCATTAAACATAAAAACGGTTTCCGTGAGGCATCAAACTATGATGATGATGATGAGGTATGTCAATGTTTGGTACTAGACACGATACCAAAGAGCCAGATCCTGTTTATTTTAAATTAAACATGGAACCCCCTCTGTTACTTTGGTCTTCTACTTCTACTCTTCTACTCATTACTATCTCCATATTGGAATTGTTATCTTTTGATACGTTAACCCAAACGTTTTAAGCCAAAACTGGGTTGGATACATCCATTGTTATCTAATGAGAGAAAGATGTTGCTCAATATTATAAGATTAGATCTCGATTAGTGGTCATAGGCCTATAAAAAGCTATGGTTGATAGGCTCTTATCTTGCACCACCTGTTTTGTTTGATATCTGAAAGCTGCTCTACAAACATCTGGCTACACCGGACAAACTGAATCCTCTAGAAGCTAAGCAATAAACTAAACATGGTTTAAACAAGATAAAAAAGTTGAACACTATTTGTAAATGGTCATATAACTTTACCTTGGAATAATTCATCATAATCTCGTAACCAATTTCCCACTGAAGAACTGTTTTTGTGCACGAGAAGAACATTCTATTTCTGTCATGCGTACATATCTCGCCATCATGATAATGAGTGGACTGGTGCAGCGCAAATGAACAACATTCCGAACCTTTTGACCTTCTGTAGAAGATATAATCACTCCCTGCATCGCAGACTCGTTGGGATGCTACACAACAACTTCTTCTGTTGCACCTCCGACGGTGCATCAAGTACCCTCGGGAAGGTGTAAAGAAATGTCACCATGCTCGTAACCGCGTCAGTGCGGGATCAGCTTACATCACTCATCTTGCTCTGACTTTCTCTTGTTGTGGTAGCGTCGGGGGTGAACCATTTTCTGAGGCACGCCAGGCAGCATCATCATCCGATCTGGAGCAACTTGCAGTGCCTGACCGTAAGCTGCAGCGTGCCGTTTATAAATAGGGCACTGATGAAGCGAACCGAGAAGGAAATGTTAAACGATGAAGGTGCTTGGACGGCCCCAAGTTTTATGTGTGCTTTACCATCTTGATGCACATCACAGAAAATTGCGTTGGCTTTAGCCCTGGTCGGGGGTTACTCTGTTGCTCACGGCAATTCATGGACAAAAACGGGTGATAAACGTGGGCGGTGCAATCTACTTCCTCGGTCGATGAAAAGCTAACCCGAAAGAACCGCCACGCGTTAGTGTTAGTAGTAGCAGCAGCAGTGAATGTCATCTTTTTACGTTACCAGCCCAGCATGTAAGCGGGACGGGGGAGTTAATGCACTGCACGTGCTCTCGTGTTGCCTCTGTTGGTGGTAGCAGCGCTCATGTGAGATGGAATAGTGATGTTTCTGATCGGGGCTACGCTCCGATCTGATTTGATGTGGAAGTGATATACGCTTTTGCATACTCGTTTGCCCTGGTGGTCGAAAAGAGTGCAATGAATGAAACATCAAATAATTCATTAAACATAAAAACGGTTTCCGTGAGGCATCAAACTATGATGATGATGATGAGGTATGTCAATGTTTGGTACTAGACACGATACCAAAGAGCCAAACATGGAACCCCCTCTGTTACTTTGGTCTTCTACTTCTACTCTTCTACTCATTACTATCTCCATATTGGAAATGTTATCTTTTGATACGTTAACCCAAACGTTGTAAGCCAAAACTGCAGTTTATGCAGTTCTGTTGCATATCTGGGTTGGATACATCCATTGTTATCTAATGAGAGAAAGATGTTGCTCAATATTATAAGATTAGATCTCGATTAGTGGTCATTATTGGATCAACTTTAGCCTTGCTCTGCTCACAACGCCATCAAACAGAAGAGTAAAAAGCCCACTAGCAGTGCCGACCAGGTCTAACGAGAGTTCTAATGTTTCCTCCCGCTTCATTCGATACCGCTTCACAAAACCTTTCCAGGGAACCGTCGTGAGCAACGTGCTAAGTGGCTACACTTAAACAAGCAAATCACTAATGCAAATACAGGCAAACTTGTTCATTCGCCGCAGTGCAGCGCCGCAACAGCAAGCAAATGGGGCAATGCATTTGTCGACCATTGTGTCTGGTGTTGCGGGCGTTGCGTTGAAGTTGTTTTTCTACGTTTTCGAATACACCACCGATGTGTGTGTCGTCCTTCCGGGCTCAGTTGAAGTGAGCGATAGTCGATAACAAGCTATCGGACATGCTCCGGTCCGGACGCTGACTGACAGCGCTGAACCGAAACGGGTTGACACACATCTGGCTGGCTGTGTCGGATCGCATACACGGAGCGTGACTGAATAATTTAAGCGTATTCAAATATTTAGCCGGCAATCGTTAGTGTGGAAAATCGCGGCCAGAGCCGGAGCTAGAACTGCGCCGCTGGCGGTGGTTTGATTGAATTGCAAGTGATGGCTGGGACTGACCTTAGCGCGGGTGTCCTTAGCGTCGGACTTTCGCACATCCAACGCCCATTAGGGAAATTAGTTTCGTTCTCGCCTCTGTTGGTGGTAGCAGCGCTCATGTGAGATGGAATAGTGATGTTTCTGATCGGGGCTACGCTCCGATCTGATTTGATTGATAAGGCAGACAGCAGGTGGACATGAACGACATGATCAGATGAGATATGACCAAGTGGGAGTGAATTTAGGTTCTTTCAAGCTAGTGAATACTACATTGGAGCTAGACTTTTGTAAGTCGTAAGTCGAAGACGTTTTGTAGACTTGTAATAAATATCTGAAACAACAATGTGTTATACTTTCAACACAAGGTAAGGCCTCATACTAATCGACTTCAATTGCGACGGAGATTGCTCAGTCCTGTGAGGAAAGGTATGAATAGTTCGCTTTCAGTTTGTTTGAAATTGTTGTTAGAGCTCTCAGCCGGAGAGTTGGTAAATATTATGATAAAACTCCACCGAACGGGGATGATTCAAAGCGAAATTGATTTATCGTTTCTTGCAGGCTTCTCCTCTTTGTTGTTGTTGTTGTTGGCCCCGTAATGTCCTTAAGGCGCCTGTTCAATCAACGCTCGCTGATAAGGGCAATCTCGCCCCGTTGGATGACGACACCTTCGGCTCGGGGTTGACCCACTGTGGAGCTATTTTTCATCGGAGAGGAAATGTTGCCTGTGCCGGATTTTGGTGTACGGTTTTTAAGGGGGTGTTTTTTGCTTTGACTTGCCTTGCGTTAGGGGCGAACGTTGTTTCGTCTAGAGGGAATCAGAGGTGGAGTTTTCTTTCGCAGTGAATACTTGTTTTGTCACTGCTCAGTCGGGCGAAATTATGCGGATTTCGAATTGAAATGTTTGAAATTGAAATCGATTTGTTTTGAAGAGCGTTTCCAATACCGATTGGAATAAAGCCCCAGTAGGATATAGATTGTTAGTTGTTTTTCCTATTTAAAAGTATCGTATCGTTGTTATAGGTCCCTGGATAACCCCTTTCAAGGGGACATATACTAGTGCATTTATATACTTTATCAAGTTTTGTACTTGTTTATTCCACTATTAGTCTAAGTGAAGGACTTGAAGGAAACCACATGAACTATAAATACGTCTGGAGCAAAAGAAGTAAAAAGACACTTACCGCTACTGCTGGAATAGCGCGGAAGCATATCAACCGTAATGAAGAGATGATGCCTGCGTTTTTTTTCTCTCTCTTTTGTTTTGGTTCCGTGTGACGTCACGGCCATCGGTTGACATACGTTCGTCATTACCGGCGGCGGCTCTATTTATCATCGTCAGCTGCAGGCCGCTAGTCGCCACTTTGCGCAACTTTCCCTTCCCGGGGGCTGAAACGGTTCACGCTGCTTAAGACGTTTTCTCCCGTTGGGTGGCGCGTGCTGCTGAATGCACGCATCTCGGCGCCACTGGGTGGGTGTGCCTGTGGGCTGTTCCGCACGAACGACCGGGGCGGGCTTCCCGTTCAATCTTGCTTTTCGGTGGTTCCTGGGGGTCGTCTCCACGCGCCAGTTCTTCAGCGTCGCGGGGGGATGTTTGTTGCGAAATAAAATAGGAAACTAAAGCAGGATGATTTAGCTCAATCTCTTTTCCTGTTTGCCCGACGGTTGACAACTTTATTATCCTAGACTGCATTTTCGTACAATAAATTTTGCATTTCAAACCCGTCCTTACGAAGGCGAGCCACGTATTGCGTTTGCCAGGCAGGTTTTTTTTTTTTGTTTCTCGTCGCCTTTGCGCAGTGGTGAAGGAATACACATTTTCCAAATTACCAACGGGGTGTAACCCCCCAGCTGTGGTGAGCACGTCTGGTCTTGTTGGAGACCGGGGATGGTGTTTTTTTATGATCAGGAGACGAGGGTCACAAAACGGCACCAAACTGCACAAACGAAACATAAAAAGAATGAAACCAACAAACAAACAAACAAAAAAAAATCCATCGACCACTGGGCCACGTGCGTTCGACCGTGGAAATGTTCTTAATTTCATTTTCTTGAAACACTTCGCCGTGATGGGCTCGTTTCTTTCGTACATGCGGCTTGTAAAGTTCATTTCTTTAAAAAATGGTCCATGAAAAGGTATTGGGTTTTTTGTTTTCGTTCATTGTAATGTGAGTTTTATCGGTTATAGGAGTGTTTTTTGTTTTCATCTGTATTTTAGGGATTATTGCGTTTATTGGTAGATTTTAAGTTCGTACATTTTCATCATTTATATTAACTACTTTATGTTATTTTTTGTTACTATACACACATATACACCAACATACTTAGGCTTAATTATGTTTCATAACTTTTGTTATCTTTCGTCATATAAAAGAGTAATCTGTGTTTCTCAGTAAACGAAAACTGATGAATGAACTTAGACTTATGAGAACACAATACACACTTATATTAATTGAATTGAATTAATCCACAATTGTATGAATTGAATTAAATCATCTAATAGTTAGCCAATAGTATCATAAATCATCCTGAAGTAATATTAGAAATAATTTAGAACTTTGTGAAAATTGACTCATAATTAATTGTTACTATATATAATTGATGTTATCCCTTTCTAGAACATTAATTTTCTAGACATTTGTTATCTATTTAAAGATTTTTTTTATTTAAACATTTTTATCGAAGGAATACGACACTTCATCTTAACATTACGCAAATCTACTAACTTTTGGAAAGGTTTTAAAATGTTAAAAAATGACAAAAATAAACGTTCATGACAAATCATGACGAAAAACTGAAACAGGACACTAAAATAGGAAACTAAAGCAGGATGATTTAGCTCAATCTCTTTTCCTGTTTGCCCGACGGTTGACAACTTTATTATCCTAGACTGCATTTTCGTACAATAAATTTTGCATTTCAAACCCGTCCTTACGAAGGCGAGCCACGTATTGCGTTTGCCAGGCAGGTTTTTTTTTTTTTTCAGGGAAGGTGAATGGTTCCTTTTTCATTAATTTGCTTGTATTCGAGCGTTATTTTTTGCGATAAAAATCGAAGTTTTTCTCGAAAATTGAAATGGGTGTTTGTATTGGAAGCTTTGTTGCCTATTCTTTCCCCCATTTAAAAGCCTTTCACGGTACGGTGAAAGTGTAAATTGTTTTATACGCTGGAATTGCGGTTAAGGATCTCGCAAAGCTTTTCCTCGTTCCCGGGCAAATTGGTTTCCTGCCTGGGCGAACCCCCGATATGCCATTTTATATCATCACCTCCCGGCGAGCTGAGTGAGCTGCCCGGACGGCTCTGTTGTGTCCGTGTGTGTAGGATGCCGGATTTCACGTTGTACACGTTGCTGACCATACAATCTTGCTTTTCGGTGGTTCCTGGGGGTCGTCTCCACGCGCCAGTTCTTCAGCGTCGCGGGGGGATGTTTGTTGCGAAATTGAGCTATTTTTCATCGGAGAGGAAATGTTGCCGGTGCCGGATTTTGGTGTACGGTTTTTAAGGGGGTGTTTTTTGCTTTGACTTGCCTTGCGTTTTGTCACTGCTCAGTCGGGCGAAATTATGCGGATTTCGAATTGAAATGTTTGAAATTGAAATCGATTTGTTTTGAAGAGCGTTTCCAATACCGATTGGAATAAAGCCCCAGTAGGATATAGATTGTTAGTTGTTTTTCCTATTTAAAAGTATCGTATCGTTGTTATAGGTCCCTGGATAACCCCTTTTAAGGGGACATATACTAGTGCATTTATATACTTTACCAAGTTTTGTACTTGTTTATTCCACTATTAGTCTAAGTGAAGGACTTGAAGGAAACCACATGAACTATAAATACGTCTGGAACAAAAGAAGTAAAAAGACACTTACCGCTACTGCTGGAATAGCGCGGAAGCATATCAACCGTAATGAAGAGATGATGCCTGCGGGTTATTTATGACGAGACCTATCTTATACTTCCCTCACCAATTGCTAACTGTTCTGGCACACTCGGCGTAGATTATCTTCCAAAAAAGATCCCCGAAACTCCACCATTTTCTTTGTTGGACTTGGGAGATCCGTAATACCGACCGACCTGGTGCTGCTGATCAGTCGCGTGTATCGAACCCATTTCGAGTCACCGTTTGCTCGCGTATGGTAGAACCAACGGTAGAATCATAATCATCGTGGCGTTGATTGGGCCCCACTTGCTTTAAATTGGTCGGTTGGCTTTCGGTCGCTTTGAGAATCGCTTGAAAATCGAGATCTCGTGCACGCGTCCGAACCCAGATAGCTTTTCCTTTCATCGTCGTCATCATCATCGTTTCTTTTTGTTGCCGATAGGATCGCAACGGCGGCCGCCAGCCCTCCCGTGTCTGCTAGATTGCTTGGCGCCCAGGCTTGTCTTGGCATAATAAGTGGCGATAAAACTCCACCGAACGGGGATGATTCAAAGCGAAATTGATTTATCGTTTCTTGCAGGCTTCTCCTCTTTGTTGTTGTTGGTGCTGGCCCCGTAATGTCCTTAAGGTGCCTGTTCAATCAACGCTCGCTGATAAGGGCAATCTCGCCCCGTTGGATGACGACACCTTCGGCTCGGGGTTGACCCACTGGAGGCATCTCGTGTTTCGTTGTGCATTTCTTTTCCTTCGGCGGGTTGATACATCCGCTTGAGGAGGAGGAGGAAGGTTTGCCGTATCGCGCGGACAGTGGCTTCATATTATGGGGCACACCGATACGGACCCAAACTGGTTCAAATCACTGTCAAGGAATACGGGGGAAATGCTTGCGATTGTTTGTTCATCAGCGGTCTCGATTGAGTGAAGTGCCACCATCCGGCAACAAAAATCAGAAACGTTCCTTATCTCGGGCCGCTGCCATGTGGTGCTGCGGCAATTGGAAACCAAAGATAAGGCAGACAGCAGGTGGACATGAACGACATGATCAGATGAGATATGACCAAGTGGGAGTGAATTTAGGTTCTTTCAAACTAGTGAATACTACATTGGAGCTAGACTTTTGTAAGTTGTAAGTCGAAGACGTTTTGTAGACTTGTAATAAATATCTGAAATAACAATGTGTTATACTTTCAACACAAGGTAAGGCCTCATACTAATCGACTTCAATTGCGACGGAGATTGCTCAGTCCTGCGAGGAAAGGTATGAATAGTTCGCTTTCAGTTTGTTTGAAATTGTTGTTAGAGCTCTCAGCCGGAGAGTTGGTAAATATTATCCCTACACTCGTGATACGAACGAGTGGAAAAGCCACAAACAACATGAAAGAATGCTTTGCGGCAAGTGGAGAAAATATGCGCAAACTTCACAGTACTCCATTCAACTCTTCCGCTCGGCGAAGTTTTCGGTTTATTGAAGATTTTATGAGATTCTTTTCATTCCTGAAAGTTATGAATTAAACTCCCACCAGCGGGTTGGGTCGATTTGTGTGTCTAGTCGGCAAAGTTGGATTATTGGATCAACTTTAGCCTTGCTCTGCTCACAACGCCATCAAACAGAAGAGTAAAAAGCCCACTAGCAGTGCCGACCAGGTCTAACGAGAGTTCTAATGTTTCCTTTATCCCTACACTCGTGATACGAACGAGTGGAAAAGCCACAAACAACATGAAAGAATGCTTTGCGGCAAGTGGAGAAAATATGCGCAAACTTCACAGTACTCCATTCAACTCTTCCGCTCGGCGAAGTTTTCGGTTTATTGAAGATTTTATGAGATTCTTTTCATTCCTGAAAGTTATGAATTAAACTCCCACCAGCGGGTTGGGTCGATTTGTGTGTCTAGTCGGCAAAGTTGGATTATTGGATCAACTTTAGCCTTGCTCTGCTCACAACGCCATCAAACAGAAGAGTAAAAAGCCCACTAGCAGTGCCGACCAGGTCGAAACAAGAGTGGTCTTGATTAGCAATTATAAAGCAACTTTCTATGACTTCTTTAAAGTCAAGAGAGCCAGCCAAGGAGTCATATAACTTTACCTTGGAATAATTCATCATAATCTCGTAACCAATTTCCCACTGAAGAACTGTTTTTGTGCACGAGAAAAAGATGTTGCTCAATATTATAAGATTAGATCTCGATTAGTGGTCATAGGCCTATAAAAAGCTATGGTTGATAGGCTCTTATCTTGCACCACCTGTTTTGTTTGATATCTGAAAGCTGCTCTACAAACATCTGGCTACACCGGACAAACTGAATCCTCTAGAAGCTAAGCAATAAACTAAACATGGTTTAAACAAGATAAAAAAGTTGAACACTATTTGTAAATGGTCATATAACTTTACCTTGGAATAATTCATCATAATCTCGTAACCAATTTCCCACTGAAGAACTGTTTTTGTGCACGAGAAGAACATTCTATTTCTGTCATGCGTACATATCTCGCCATCATGATAATGAGTGGACTGGTGCAGCGCAAATGAACAACATTCCGAACCTTTTGACCTTCTGTAGAAGATATAATCACTCCCTGCATCGCAGACTCGTTGGGATGCTACACAACAACTTCTTCTGTTGCACCTCCGACGGTGCATCAAGTACCCTCGGGAAGGTGTAAAGAAATGTCACCATGCTCGTAACCGCGTCAGTGCGGGATCAGCTTACATCACTCATCTTGCTCTGACTTTCTCTTGTTGTGGTAGCGTCGGGGGTGAACCATTTTCTGAGGCACGCCAGGCAGCATCATCATCCGATCTGGAGCAACTTGCAGTGCCTGACCGTAAGCTGCAGCGTGCCGTTTATAAATAGGGCACTGATGAAGCGAACCGAGAAGGAAATGTTAAACGATGAAGGTGCTTGGACGGCCCCAAGTTTTATGTGTGCTTTACCATCTTGATGCACATCACAGAAAATTGCGTTGGCTTTAGCCCTGGTCGGGGGTTACTCTGTTGCTCACGGCAATTCATGGACAAAAACGGGTGATAAACGTGGGCGGTGCAATCTACTTCCTCGGTCGATGAAAAGCTAACCCGAAAGAACCGCCACGCGTTAGTGTTAGTAGTAGCAGCAGCAGTGAATGTCATCTTTTTACGTTACCAGCCCAGCATGTAAGCGGGACGGGGGAGTTAATGCACTGCACGTGCTCTCGTGTTGCCTCTGTTGGTGGTAGCAGCGCTCATGTGAGATGGAATAGTGATGTTTCTGATCGGGGCTACGCTCCGATCTGATTTGATGTGGAAGTGATATACGCTTTTGCATACTCGTTTGCCCTGGTGGTCGAAAAGAGTGCAATGAATGAAACATCAAATAATTCATTAAACATAAAAACGGTTTCCGTGAGGCATCAAACTATGATGATGATGATGAGGTATGTCAATGTTTGGTACTAGACACGATACCAAAGAGCCAAACATGGAACCCCCTCTGTTACTTTGGTCTTCTACTTCTACTCTTCTACTCATTACTATCTCCATATTGGAAATGTTATCTTTTGATACGTTAACCCAAACGTTGTAAGCCAAAACTGCAGTTTATGCAGTTCTGTTGCATATCTGGGTTGGATACATCCATTGTTATCTAATGAGAGAAAGATGTTGCTCAATATTATAAGATTAGATCTCGATTAGTGGTCAACAAGGTAAGGCCTCATACTAATCGACTTCAATTGCGACGGAGATTGCTCAGTCCTGCGAGGAAAGGTATGAATAGTTCGCTTTCAGTTTGTTTGAAATTGTTGTTAGAGCTCTCAGCCGGAGAGTTGGTAAATATTATCCCTACACTCGTGATACGAACGAGTGGAAAAGCCACAAACAACATGAAAGAATGCTTTGCGGCAAGTGGAGAAAATATGCGCAAACTTCACAGTACTCCATTCAACTCTTCCGCTCGGCGAAGTTTTCGGTTTATTGAAGATTTTATGAGATTCTTTTCATTCCTGAAAGTTATGAATTAAACTCCCACCAGCGGGTTGGGTCGATTTGTGTGTCTAGTCGGCAAAGTTGGATTATTGGATCAACTTTAGCCTTGCTCTGCTCACAACGCCATCAAACAGAAGAGTAAAAAGCCCACTAGCAGTGCCGACCAGGTCTAACGAGAGTTCTAATGTTTCCTCCCGCTTCATTCGATACCGCTTCACAAAACCTTTCCAGGGAACCGTCGTGAGCAACGTGCTAAGTGGCTACACTTAAACAAGCAAATCACTAATGCAAATACAGGCAAACTTGTTCATTCGCCGCAGTGCAGCGCCGCAACAGCAAGCAAATGGGGCAATGCATTTGTCGACCATTGTGTCTGGTGTTGCGGGCGTTGCGTTGAAGTTGTTTTTCTACGTTTTCGAATACACCACCGATGTGTGTGTCGTCCTTCCGGGCTCAGTTGAAGTGAGCGATAGTCGATAACAAGCTATCGGACATGCTCCGGTCCGGACGCTGACTGACAGCGCTGAACCGAAACGGGTTGACACACATCTGGCTGGCTGTGTCGGATCGCATACACGGAGCGTGACTGAATAATTTAAGCGTATTCAAATATTTAGCCGGCAATCGTTAGTGTGGAAAATCGCGGCCAGAGCCGGAGCTAGAACTGCGCCGCTGGCGGTGGTTTGATTGAATTGCAAGTGATGGCTGGGACTGACCTTAGCGCGGGTGTCCTTAGCGTCGGACTTTCGCACATCCAACGCCCATTAGGGAAATTAGTTTCGTTCTCGCCTCTGTTGGTGGTAGCAGCGCTCATGTGAGATGGAATAGTGATGTTTCTGATCGGGGCTACGCTCCGATCTGATTTGATTGATAAGGCAGACAGCAGGTGGACATGAACGACATGATCAGATGAGATATGACCAAGTGGGAGTGAATTTAGGTTCTTTCAAGCTAGTGAATACTACATTGGAGCTAGACTTTTGTAAGTCGTAAGTCGAAGACGTTTTGTAGACTTGTAATAAATATCTGAAACAACAATGTGTTATACTTTCAACACAAGGTAAGGCCTCATACTAATCGACTTCAATTGCGACGGAGATTGCTCAGTCCTGTGAGGAAAGGTATGAATAGTTCGCTTTCAGTTTGTTTGAAATTGTTGTTAGAGCTCTCAGCCGGAGAGTTGGTAAATATTATTAGCGTAGAAGAGCTTCGTAGATTATCTTCCAAAAAAGACTCCCAAAACTCCACCATTTTCTTTGTTGGACTTGGGAGATCCGTAATACCGACCGACCTGGTACTGCTGATCAGTCGCGTGTATCGAACCCATTTCGAGTCACCGTTTGCTCGCGTATGGTAGAACCAACGGTAGAATCATAATCATCGTGGCGTTGATTGGGCCCCACTTGCTTTAAATTGGTCGGTTGGCTTTCGGTCGCTTTGAGAATCGCTTGAAAATCGAGATCTCGTGCACGCGTCCGAACCCAGATAGCTTTTCCTTTCATCGTCGTCATCATCATCGTTTCTTTTTGTTGCCGATAGGATCGCAACGGCGGCCGCCAGCCCTCCCGTGTCTGCTAGATTGCTTGGCGCCCAGGCTTGTCTTGGCATAATAAGTGGCGATAAAACTCCACCGAACGGGGATGATTCAAAGCGAAATTGATTTATCGTTTCTTGCAGGCTTCTCCTCTTTGTTGTTGTTGTTGTTGGCCCCGTAATGTCCTTAAGGCGCCTGTTCAATCAACGCTCGCTGATAAGGGCAATCTCGCCCCGTTGGATGACGACACCTTCGGCTCGGGGTTGACCCACTGCTGGGTGGGTGTGCCTGTGGGCTGTTCCGCACGAACGACCGGGGCGGGCTTCCCGTTCAATCTTGCTTTTCGGTGGTTCCTGGGGGTCGTCTCCACGCGCCAGTTCTTCAGCGTCGCGGGGGGATGTTTGTTGCGAAATGGAGCTATTTTTCATCGGAGAGGAAATGTTGCCTGTGCCGGATTTTGGTGTACGGTTTTTAAGGGGGTGTTTTTTGCTTTGACTTGCCTTGCGTTAGGGGCGAACGTTGTTTCGTCTAGAGGGAATCAGAGGTGGAGTTTTCTTTCGCAGTGAATACTTGTTTTGTCACTGCTCAGTCGGGCGAAATTATGCGGATTTCGAATTGAAATGTTTGAAATTGAAATCGATTTGTTTTGAAGAGCGTTTCCAATACCGATTGGAATAAAGCCCCAGTAGGATATAGATTGTTAGTTGTTTTTCCTATTTAAAAGTATCGTATCGTTGTTATAGGTCCCTGGATAACCCCTTTCAAGGGGACATATACTAGTGCATTTATATACTTTATCAAGTTTTGTACTTGTTTATTCCACTATTAGTCTAAGTGAAGGACTTGAAGGAAACCACATGAACTATAAATACGTCTGGAGCAAAAGAAGTAAAAAGACACTTACCGCTACTGCTGGAATAGCGCGGAAGCATATCAACCGTAATGAAGAGATGATGCCTGCGATGGGTTTTTTCGTCGTCTTGCAAACAGTGGCAGCTTTGTGGAGTGCTGTTGTTTCAAGCTGTGTCTCGGTGCTCCATATGCTCCGGACGTACTCACCGCAGGAGGCCGAATAGGACGATGTTGGTGTGGTTTTTTTTCTCTCTCTTTTGTTTTGGTTCCGTGTGACGTCACGGCCATCGGTTGACATACGTTCGTCATTACCGGCGGCGGCTCTATTTATCATCGTCAGCTGCAGGCCGCTAGTCGCCACTTTGCGCAACTTTCCCTTCCCGGGGGCTGAAACGGTTCACGCTGCTTAAGACGTTTTCTCCCGTTGGGTGGCGCGTGCTGCTGAATGCACGCATCTCGGCGCCACTGGGTGGGTGTGCCTGTGGGCTGTTCCGCACGAACGACCGGGGCGGGCTTCCCGTTCAATCTTGCTTTTCGGTGGTTCCTGGGGGTCGTCTCCACGCGCCAGTTCTTCAGCGTCGCGGGGGGATGTTTGTTGCGAAATTTTTTTTTTTTTGTTTCTCGTCGCCTTTGCGCAGTGGTGAAGGAATACACATTTTCCAAATTACCAACGGGGTGTAACCCCCCAGCTGTGGTGAGCACGTCTGGTCTTGTTGGAGACCGGGGATGGTGTTTTTTTATGATCAGGAGACGAGGGTCACAAAACGGCACCAAACTGCACAAACGAAACATAAAAAGAATGAAACCAACAAACAAACAAACAAAAAAAAATCCATCGACCACTGGGCCACGTGCGTTCGACCGTGGAAATGTTCTTAATTTCATTTTCTTGAAACACTTCGCCGTGATGGGCTCGTTTCTTTCGTACATGCGGCTTGTAAAGTTCATTTCTTTAAAAAATGGTCCATGAAAAGGTATTGGGTTTTTTGTTTTCGTTCATTGTAATGTGAGTTTTATCGGTTATAGGAGTGTTTTTTGTTTTCATCTGTATTTTAGGGATTATTGCGTTTATTGGTAGATTTTAAGTTCGTACATTTTCATCATTTATATTAACTACTTTATGTTATTTTTTGTTACTATACACACATATACACCAACATACTTAGGCTTAATTATGTTTCATAACTTTTGTTATCTTTCGTCATATAAAAGAGTAATCTGTGTTTCTCAGTAAACGAAAACTGATGAATGAACTTAGACTTATGAGAACACAATACACACTTATATTAATTGAATTGAATTAATCCACAATTGTATGAATTGAATTAAATCATCTAATAGTTAGCCAATAGTATCATAAATCATCCTGAAGTAATATTAGAAATAATTTAGAACTTTGTGAAAATTGACTCATAATTAATTGTTACTATATATAATTGATGTTATCCCTTTCTAGAACATTAATTTTCTAGACATTTGTTATCTATTTAAAGATTTTTTTTATTTAAACATTTTTATCGAAGGAATACGACACTTCATCTTAACATTACGCAAATCTACTAACTTTTGGAAAGGTTTTAAAATGTTAAAAAATGACAAAAATAAACGTTCATGACAAATCATGACGAAAAACTGAAACAGGACACTAAAATAGGAAACTAAAGCAGGATGATTTAGCTCAATCTCTTTTCCTGTTTGCCCGACGGTTGACAACTTTATTATCCTAGACTGCATTTTCGTACAATAAATTTTGCATTTCAAACCCGTCCTTACGAAGGCGAGCCACGTATTGCGTTTGCCAGGCAGGTTTTTTTTTTTTTTCAGGGAAGGTGAATGGTTCCTTTTTCATTAATTTGCTTGTATTCGAGCGTTATTTTTTGCGATAAAAATCGAAGTTTTTCTCGAAAATTGAAATGGGTGTTTGTATTGGAAGCTTTGTTGCCTATTCTTTCCCCCATTTAAAAGCCTTTCACGGTACGGTGAAAGTGTAAATTGTTTTATATATTTTTTAAATGTGTGTTGCTAGAATGATCGTTTCATATATCTTTGATGTTCTTAATAATACTTATTGTTGTACAAAGCAATACAATGCTAATGCTGTGAAACGAGACACTTCTGTGATAAAATTATGCTTTGAAAAGCCATCGGCGATGAATGACAATTCTATTTTTAACAATAACAATATCAAAAAACTCAATTTCTGTGATTGAATAAGTTGTACGAAACTTTTCCTCAATCGACCACTCCCTCCTATCGTTCCTGTCGCTTCCGTGTGTTTTTTTTTGTTGGTCTGTTGTGTTCGCACACCACACCGAAAAAAACAAATTATTCTCCATTCATCCTGACTTCCGCACGAACGCACAGCACGGAGTGGTGCTATTTTGGATGATTGAATTGTGGAGCAGAAATGTTGCTTCGGTGTATGTCTGCTACATGCTGCGTCACATTCGCAAGCACATAAACGTGCTATTTGTGCCCCGTTATGGGATAAGTGCGGCGCTGGAATTGCGGTTAAGGATCTCGCAAAGCTTTTCCTCGTTCCCGGGCAAATTGGTTTCCTGCCTGGGCGAACCCCCGATATGCCATTTTATATCATCACCTCCCGGCGAGCTGAGTGAGCTGCCCGGACGGCTCTGTTGTGTCCGTGTGTGTAGGATGCCGGATTTCACGTTGTACACGTTGCTGACCATA
>KZ070843.1:24808-44207 GCA_002091845.1 Anopheles cracens | reverse complement strand
TGGGCCGGAGATGTTGATATTTCTTATCAAACACACTCATCTTTACACGTTTTTTGCCCTCTTTTCGCATGAACCAACTAGACTGAAGCAGCCGTCGTCGCCGAATGGAGTTGAGACGAGGCATTTCAATTTCTTCATTAGCCAGAGGTGAGAAGAAAAACGAAGGATAGGCGTCTCGGAAAGTTTCCCTCCGACGAAAAAAGGCTCTACATCGTGGTGGTGTTTGTTTCGCACCTTCACGCACCTTTACACGCACGTAACAGACTTCCCAGCCTCCCACGCTGCATTATCCGATTACAGCACCTTCTTATTGCTTTTGTTCTCTCTGCGCTCTTTGTACTTTAAAGCAGAGAACAAACTTTTCCCAACCAAAAGCAGAGAAGAGAAAGTGTGCCAGACGACACGCAGAGCAAGCAGTCATAAATTTTATGTGTTTTGTGCGTCGGGCGAACTCCCACCACCAGGACCGGGCGAGCGGGAGGATAAGGTTCCTAAAACACCCATCTAAACTCTCAAAGTAATGATTATGAGGTGGTGGCACCACATAGAAACACATTCCACCATCGTCAAAAACTGATACATATCAATATTGCAAGAAGTCCACAAAACCTACCTCAGTATTCACCTATTTGAGTAACTATAACCAAGTTGTTGGACATTGATGGCGCATACTTAAAAACCATCGATGCTTTCTGCTGTGTTTTTTGTCACGAGCTTCCGTTAAAGTTTTTATTATTTTTTATGGAAAAGATAATTTAAGCAAATGGATGTGAATGAATCTGTTCCCGTCATCTGCCAACCAAATATGATTATTTGGGCAAAGTTGTATAAAAAGGGGAAATTTAATGATATATAATTTCTGGCACAATATTTTGAAGATTTGTAAAGGAAGCTGAACGTAGCAGCATCCCATATTCCATCAAGGAAACTGCAAACAACACAATCACTGGAGATAACTAAACTACGTGCTCATTTCTGTTTAGATTCGCCATGTTCCGTTTACCAATTCAAAACATTTGCCCTGTTGCTCGTCATTTGACGACATCTGAAAATGTCGCCCCGAAGTTGTCGACGTTTTCCGCTGTATCGTGTCTACAAACAGTTCCCCCAGGTTCGGAGAACGACAGTAGGGATTCTACGTAATCTTGACTCCGCATGAGCTGCAGCCGCTTCCCTCCCAAGTACGCGTATACAAAATTAAATTACTTCTTGAACTCTAATCTCCGCCTGTCGCTTGTGCCGACGGAAGTAAATTTTGTGCCGTGTGTTGTGGGTTTTTGAGACATGAAGCCTCCTCTCCATCGATCTTAACCTGCTTTTAACAGGATTAATTTGAAAGCCTTCCACAAGTCGTCCGCCATTCGTGTACATTTCTTCAGCTTGATAAAATTCAGCCGAACACTTTTGCTATGATTTGTACAAATTGTCATTAAACCTAAAACATATCAGCGCACAGTAAAGGTCTCAATTACACTCAAACTACCCGCGACCGGTCACGAAGTGATGATTTCTGCAGATAGCCTCTGTATAATCCTTATTAACTCGCCTGTCACACGAATGACCTTTAGATGTTTATCAGAGCAGCAACGTCAAGCACACTGTCACCTCATAAAACTACCATCCTAGGCTGGGTGTTACTGGAGCTAGTTGAATTGCGTATCCCTCTCTCCAACAACACACACACTACACACACATACAAACCTAATCGGCCTCCGAATTTGGGTTCGTCCTACGCTTCTAACGATGTTAAGGCCCATTTAAATCTAGACTTAGTGCTCGGCCGGCTCCTCTTCGTCTGAACAAAACTGCGCGAAAGTAGATGTCGCAACGAAAGCCAAAAAAAGCCCCTACACAAGCTCGTCCACATTCTGGTGCGTTGTAGTGCCGTAATCACATCATGAACGACCCCACCAGCGAACCCGTGTGACTAGTATAGCATGGGCTGTGAGGGACAGACTGACAGTTTGATAAAGGACACTTGAATAGCAGCAGCGTTGGATGGGACACAACTGCTGCGAGCCGGAGCATTTATCTTATACCTTCTCTCGGGCATTGTCTACCGTCAACCGTTTCGTTCCACGACACTAATTTCCGTCTAATCAACGTTTCCACAAAGCTAACCGGAGAAACGGACAACACTCCAGAGAAGCCGTGGTCGATGCCGACCGAACATACATTCTGCGTCACGTAATGCGCCACCAGCAGAGCAGATGACAAAAGTTTTTTCCCTGAGTGGCACCCAAGCATGACAGCTTGGAGCTGGAAAAGCAATAAGTTTAGTCTCATAACAAGTGGAAGGCGAAACTTCCATTCGAATAATGGGGTTTGGTAATATGTATATACTAATACTATTCAAAATATCATTTCATTTCAAAGATGTAGCCAGATAAATTGCAAACTCGCTTCATACTACCGAAACATATTGTTCAACCGTTGTTACCGTATCAAGGATAATAAATAGATACATTCGAACCTACATGAAACACATTTTCCCATCTTGAATTGTTCCCTCGTGTGAGGGTTATCGGGTCAGCAGCTTCGTGTCGAATGGTGCGCCATAAATCTGCACCGGTATTAAAATCACTTGACAAGGATTAAAAATTCAAATATAATCGCTACATTAAAATCTGGCGGCGTGTACATGTGCACACCACAATAAACCGTTTATCATGCGTAATAGATTGCCGGCAATAGCAATAGCAGCAGCGATGAAAACCGAAATCCCTCATGAATGAATTAATTAAATTGCTTGGGTTGGTGGAGCCGAGAGCAGTAGCCGATTATCATGCGTAATAGATTGCCGGCAATAGTAATAGCAGCAGCGATGAAAACCGAAATCCCTCATGAATGAATTAATTAAATTGCTTGGGTTGGTGGAGCCGAGAGCGGCCCTCCAAATCAGCTTGGCATAGTAAACGTGTTAAAGATCCTTCGAAACAATTCAAAACAGGTTAATCTTGTTAACACGTGATAATGTACCATTTTAATTATTAAAAAAAAAACAAACCAGCTTTAAAAACTATTCATGATATTAAATTTTGCGAAAGGTTCATCGTCACTTTGAATCAGAAAATCGTAGTTCAAAGTGCTCCCCTTTCACATCTACACAGCTATAGTAATAGGACGCACCACGCCGGCACGCTAGATCCCGGCCTGTAGGCTCCGGTTCACGCCCTGTCGTAAAGATTATGTTTATTTGTTTTTGTATCACTTGTTCGAGTTCTTCCGGTGACACTTTCCGGATTATGTCTTGGTTTCCTGACACGAAAATTTCCCCAAGGAAAATTTCCGGTTCCAGAAAGCCCTGTTCGAGAAAGCTGGAAGGAGGAATAGCTAACGATCCCTGCGTTCGGCATCCCTGCTGTTGTCTTCGACCGTGTTACAAATAGCCTATCTCTTCCCCAACATCAACCGTAGGATCGAACTAAGAGCGTTCGATACGAAAAACACATTTGATACCCTCGCGCGAGGGATGTTACAGATGTTTGTTGGGGGGAGGGGGGAGTGGGCGTGTTTCTATCCCTGGGCAGTGGAGTAGGTGGAAACACTCCCAACCTTTCGATCGAAGCTACAAAAAAGGTTACCGACCTCTAAAACTCCGTGGACAAAACACAGTTTACAAAGCGCGCTCGTAGAGCACACCGAGCAAGAGAGCCTTAATTTGATTTTGCTCCAAATGTCGAAAAAGATCGTTCATGCTTCCGGTTGGTTTTTATCGCTGTTTTGGTGTGGACAACGTTTATATTGAAAGTTATACAGACCGTGTTTCACTGCCAGAGGAGATGGTAGAATGAAAAGAACGGAAGGCATGCTTTGCACTTAGTCTGCACACAAGATGTTGCTATACATAGACGCAGCCACCGTTTGTTTTCCATCATGTCGAAAGTTTAATACCAAACAGACGCACGCTCTTCAAACTTCAAACGCCATCCATTCCCCAAGACAAAATGTTTCGGAATGTACGTTTGAAAAGCTACAAAAAGCAAGCGTCAATCCTCGAGCGGTTTTCGGAAAAGGTTCAACAGGCGGTCTGTCTTCATGATCTGAACGAGTGGGGAAAGAAGGATGCAAACATTCACCATATTTCGCAAAAGACACAGATCATGCCTCCCGCACGGTTCAAGCGCACCTTTTAACAGTCACGGAGTAGAAGCGGGATAGGAAATTGGAGAAAGCCTCCTCTCTTGTCTGTTGGTGGACGACGCATCTCGGGAATACCCTAATAAATTTTCATATAAATTAAATAAGGCTACGCGTCACCCATACGAAATGAGCTTCCACCGTTTCGTGTGATTGAACCAGCAGTGAAGAACAAGAAGGAGCCGCCAGGGCAAATAAATTAACGAATGCCTTTAAAAGATGTTGGTAATGCGAATGCCTGTTAATGTTGGTATCGATTCATGATGACGGCTTGCTTTCTAGTGTAGAAGACTTTACGAAGTTGTACTTCATCTCTAGCCTTTGAGTTGTCGAGATACCTTCCAGAACATACTAAAGGAATCGATATAATTAAATACTAATCATTGGACATTGCTGGTAGGTTGATACATATCAATATTGCAAGAAGTCCACAAAACCTACCTCAGTATTCACCTATTTGAGTAACTATAACCAAGTTGTTGGACATTGATGGCGCATACTTAAAAACCATCGATGCTTTCTGCTGTGTTTTTTGTCACGAGCTTCCGTTAAAGTTTTTATTATTTTTTATGGAAAAGATAATTTAAGCAAATGGATGTGAATGAATCTGTTCCCGTCATCTGCCAACCAAATATGATTATTTGGGCAAAGTTGTATAAAAAGGGGAAATTTAATGATATATAATTTCTGGCACAATATTTTGAAGATTTGTGAAACAAGCTGACCGTAGCAGCATCCCATATTTCAGCAAGGAAACTGCAAACAACGCAATCACTGGAGATTACTAAACTACGTGCTCATTTCTGTTTAGATTCGCCATGTTCCGTTTACCAATTCAAAACATATGCCCTGTTGCTCGTCATTTGACGACATCTGAAAATGTCGCCCAGAAGTTGTCGACGTTTTCCGCTGTATCGTGTCTACAAACAGTTCCCCCAGGTTCGGAGAACGACAGTAGGGATTCTACGTAATCTTGACTCCGCATGAGCTGCAGCCGCTTCCCTCCCAAGTACGCGTATACAAAATTAAATTACTTCTTGAACTCTAATCTCCGCCTGTCGCTTGTGCCGACGGAAGTAAATTTTGTGCCGTGTGTTGTGGGTTTTTGAGACATGAAGCCTCCTCTCCATCGATCTTAACCTGCTTTTAACAGGATTAATTTGAAAGCCTTCCACAAGTCGTCCGCCATTCGTGTACATTTCTTCAGCTTGATAAAATTCAGCCGAACACTTTTGCTATGATTTGTACAAATTGTCATTAAACCTAAAACATATCAGCGCACAGTAAAGGTCTCAATTACACTCAAACTACCCGCGACCGGTCACGAAGTGATGATTTCTGCAGATAGCCTCTGTATAATCCTTATTAACTCGCCTGTCACACGAATGACCTTTAGATGTTTATCAGAGCAGCAACGTCAAGCACACTGTCACCTCATAAAACTACCATCCTAGGCTGGGTGTTACTGGATCTAGTTGAATTGCGTATCCCTCTCTCCAACAACACACACACTACACACACATACACACCTAATCAGCCTCCGAATTTGGGATCGTCCTACGCTTCTAACGATGTTAAGGCCCATTTAAATCTAGACTTAGTGCTCGGCCGGCTCCTCTTCGTCTGAACAAAACTGCGCGAAAGTAGATGTCGCAACGAAAGCCAAAAAAGCCCGTACACAAGCTGGTCCACATTCTGGTGCGTTGTAGTGCCGTAATCACATCATGAACGACCCCACCAGCGAACCCGTGTGACTAGTATAGCATGGGCTGTGAGGGACAGACTGACAGTTTGATAAAGGACACTTGAATAGCAGCAGCGTTGGATGGGACACAACTGCTGCGAGCCGGAGCATTTATCTTATACCTTCTCTCGGGCATTGTCTACCGTCAACCGTTTCGTTCCACGACACTAATTTCCGTCTAATCAACGTTTCCACAAAGCTAACCGGAGAAACGGACAACACTCCAGAGAAGCCGTGGTCGATGCCGACCGAACATACATTCTGCGTCACGTAATGCGCCACCAGCAGAGCAGATGACAAAAGTTTTTTCCCTGAGTGGCACCCAAGCATGACAGCTTGGAGCTGGAAAAGCAATAAGTTTAGTCTCATAACAAGTGGAAGGCGAAACTTCCATTCGAATAATGGGGTTTGGTAATATGTATATACTAATACTATTCAAAATATCATTTCATTTCAAAGATGTAGCCAGATAAATTTCAAGCTCGCTTCTTATTACCGAAACATATCGTTCAACCGTTGTTACCGTACCAAGGATAATAGATACATTCGAACCTACATGAAACACATTTTCCCATCTTGAATTGTTCCCTCGTGTGAGGGTTATCGGGTCAGCAGCTTCGTGTCGAATGGTGCCGCCATAAATCTACACCGGTATTAAAATCACTTGACAAGGATTAAAAATTCAAATATAATCGCTACATTAAAATCTGGCGGCGTGTACATGTGCACAGCACAATAAACCGATTATCATGCGTAATAGATTGCCGGCAATAGTAATAGCAGCAGCGATGAAAACCGAAATCCCTCATGAATGAATTAATTAAATTGCTTGGGTTGGTGGAGCCGAGAGCAGTAGTCGATTCATTATTCAGTACACCAAACGAAATGGTAAAAATTAGCATGGGAAAGAATTTCAACCGTTTTTCAAGCGTAAACGACGGACTCGCCAACCTTAGACGATCGATGAAAAAGTGTGGACATTAGCCTAATACGAATGTAGTATTTTTCGCATTTATTGTAGCTCGTTTACTTCCACTAATGTTGAGACCGGCACGATCAAAAACAAATCGAATAATTTCACGCAAAACAACCGCGTTCACAAGCTCACTGTGTGCAGGTGTAGGCATAGCAAATCGATCGATAGAAAAAACAATCAAAACCTCATCGACTTGTCCTATGACGGTAGAAGGCAGCAGAAGAAACATCAACAAGAGCAAGTGCTCCGATCGATTTCCATCGAGATAAGCTCGACCCGACCAGGATACGACGGTGACTGACTGCCGCAAACCGAGCGCCCTTTCCGTTTGCGTGACCAGACATATTGGCTAGACACACTTCTGGATGTTCTATTCTCGGCAGGTCGGGTACACGGCGCGCTTGTCGTTTGCCAACGATGGATACCGGCGGCGACAGTTTGATGAAGACTATGACCATTAAAAATAAGCAAAAGTGTTACGTCGATTTGTCAAGCACTATCTGGTGAAAACACAGCTCGAGTAAGAATATTTCTAATAAACTACTATTCAAATGTAGACAAAACCTTTATCTACTATGGTTCACTGTACTTCTGAATAATGCTGATAAAAAAGTAACTACGGATATCATCGGTATAAATCGATTCTACGCCTTTGATTTCCAAAAGTTAATAATAGCTTTTCCACCCAATAGTCTCTATAGACGTCCGTGAAAACCCACTGAAGCACCACATGCAGCAAACATATGAATGACTCAACCATCTGCGGTGATAACAGCTCATCCCAACCTCCATGGTAAAAGGATGAAAAGAGCTTTCATCGTTGTAATCCCACCGTAATCATCAAACACGCGGTGCACGTGTCTCAAAAAATAAACAAAAAAAAGTAATTTTAAAGCTCAACAAACATTTCCCCAGCATAGAGACGATCGATGCGAAACCAGGAACACCCTGGACACGCCAGCGTATACTTACTTATGAACTTCACTTTCTTGGACGCTTTTGGCTGTTTAGTCCGAGTTTTGGTTGGCTTTTTTGTGGGAGCAGATCGTCGATTGACTGGCATGGTGTGTTAGAAAGGGGTTAGTAAAATATTGAGTGTTAGTACATAAGGAGAAATTTTTTCATGATGATCCGATTCGTAAAGGAATGTTTGGCATGCACTGAATATGTGAACGGTTGATAGGCGATGAATGGAATAAATAAATAAAAATGTCCGAGGGATAAAAATTGTAAAATATTTCAGGTCCAGGTCCAAAGTCTAACATACAGCTAAGTATTCCGTCTTGTTTTCCTTAACGTCATTAAGAGAATAAGCCACAAAATACACATTACGTTTCAGTAACACTGTCCCCTCTTCTTTTTCAAGCAGATAAATATCCTTTAAACCCATTAGTGCAAAACTGTGCCGGGAGAAATAATTGGCTCACTATTTTATCCAACTCCACACCGTCGACATTCGCTTTTTCGCTAATACACGTGCGGTGAGAGCCACCATAAAGAGACACCTGAGATTTCCTGGCTTCGTTTTACAAACAACATATGGTCCTGGGTTCTACCTGGAATGCAATTTCCAGCCACTGCAGTTCTTTCTGAAGCCCCTCATCTTCTCCCCCACCATCCTGTCGTGGTGCTGGTGCCAAAATGGTTGCGAGAGGTTTTACCTGCGTTAGCGCGTCCCCTTCCCGGTGCGACTCCACACTGGCTCTGACGGCCTCTCGGGTGGAATTAGTACGCAGTACCGGGGGGAAATCAAGTTTCTGACGGGGGTAAGATGTGGAAAGCTTGGAGTCAGCAGTCCCGGTGCCAGCAACCCTTTTCATGCTACTGGCGCCCGCACGCCCGTTGATTAGGGCTCCAGAAGTGGAGCGAGAGAGAGAGAACAGACATTGGGGATGTGCAGACGAACTGCGGACCCCAATCGTATAAAACAGGCGACAGCATGGGGGGTGTATGGCGCCCGTACACACACACACACTACCTCCCTTTTCGATTGTGTGTGACTCATCACGCGCGAAACCCCACGTGTCGTACTGGACCGGAGAGATAGACACGATGGAGCCGCCTCGCACTGCCGACAATGAAGGAACCTACCATTATTCACGTTTGTGTGTGTGTGGTGCTTGGGGACATGCTGTACTTTTTAGAAATATTAATTTGCTGAAGAGGACGAAGGTGTTCCTAGATGGCGTCGTCATTCGACGAGGACGCCGTGGTTGTTTAATTGTTCTCATTAGGTAGGCAGGGAACAAGTGAAATGAAAAAGAAGGTAAAGTTTGCAGATAACAAACAACGGCTTATTACAAAAAAGGAGATTTTTTTTCATATTCATGTCCGGTCTCGTAGAGTGCACATTTTATTCTAATTCCATTGTGCTATTATTCTACGGTTGGTGTTTATGTTTGATACCATCATCCATCATTATGGAAATATACTCTATATACGTATAGGATATACGAAGGTGCTCATAATGTTACGGATTTTCAAACAAATTTCATCCAGTCTATTGTTTAGTTTATGGCACACAACGTTTATGGAAATTAGTGTCCTGAAAGAAGGTCCAGTTCAATTGTATCCTAATTTGTTATGAGTATATGCTGTCGTATGGTCCTGTGCGCAAGCGCAATATCTTACACACCACAAGTTGTGGGTTCGAATCTCAACAATAACTAAGTCAATGAAAGCCAGAAGTGATTGAAGCTGAGACTTAGTTGAGGTTGTTGTGCTATTGAAGCAAAAAAGGTAAAAAAAATCAATTGCCGAGTAAGTTTATCTATTATTTTAAGCAATATTCAACTCTATCCATACATTGAGATGTGATCTGAATATGGAAATTATTCTAATACATCAGTCTCTATATTTGATTTGTAGTGCATTTCTACACTAATGTTGCGAAGAATCTGTTAATCTTGATTCAAGCAAAAATGAAAGCAATTTGAAGGATTGTGGAAGGCTTATGGAATGGGATTAAGTTATCACATCCCAAGCGGTCATATATCTCGATAAGCAGTTTAATACCACCGCAGCACAGGGAATTTGATTATCTATCCAGAACAATATGTGGAGGGGTTGACAAACTGCTGTTGGAATCAAAGCAAGTGCTACCTCTACTGCAGGCACTGCAAAAATCTCCCTTGCGATTTCTTTCCCTGCGATTGGTGCCTTCAACACGCTATCTTTTGATGAGGTTGCTGGTAGCGTTGAAGAGAAAATGAAATTAATGAACGAACTACAGTCGGGAATTGTCACAAAGGGGAAATGATGGTCAAATCGAATTAGCTGGCCTGAATGCTGGTGATGCTGCTGCTGCTGCTCGAACGGAGCTGGACCGATATTCGCCCTTCAGGACACTTCAACGTTCGTCGGTAATGGTTGGTTTGGCCGTGTTTACGCGAGCAGCACCAGAGAAGCAGCTGAGATTGGCCAAAACGGTCTTCACTGTCGTGGCTGTTGTACCGAACGACCGGTGCACTTTGTTGTTTGTAAAACGAAGCCAGGAAATCTCAGGTGTCTCTTTATGGTGGCTCTCACCGCACGTGTATTAGCGAAAAAGCGGTACCAAACTTATTTAACACGCAACAAAAACTCTTGAAACGCAGCTGAGAAATTTTTACTCTATTTGTTTAACATGAATAGGTAATAGGGCTTCATTGCGAAACGTTTAGGAGTCAGATCAATTAGCGGTTATTGGTTGAAGGAAGCTTATAAAACATTGATTGTTTTTTGTTATATTTCGGTTATGACAATTCTGTTATTTTTGGAAAGATAACATGGTATTAGGTAACCAAATATTGTACGGCTTATCTGTTATTTCTGTAGTTTTCACGGAAATTCAGAAGCACAACAGAGCTGTTTGTTCCAGTGTTGGTTATAAAGTTCTCATAAAAAATAGAATACGTCTATTGTGAAAATATTATGATTCAAACTATGCACGTGCCAGCATAACGAGTCTATCGATTTTTCTCCTCAGGGTTTAGCGCTTTCCGTTTATACTCTACAACACACCCGGTGTATGAAAATGAAGCAGCCTGGCCAACCTCAACTCATTAGCTTGTATAATGAGGATTATATTGTGGTATATGTATTAGTTCGGGCGGAAACAAAACATAAAATCTGTATATATTTGACTAAATGTTTGCGGTGAATTGAAAGCGGGACGACGATTTCTTTTGCCCCTTCTCCGGCACGTTAAAATGCGATTACGAATGGAAAGCGCACGCATAGCATTACCGTTTTCTGATGGTTATTGTGATTCTGGGACATAATTATGCCGGTGGAAAACCAACACATGCTCGGTTCTCGATAATATTTGGTGTGGGTCCAACAGATTTCCGAGGCGATATTATTAGACGTGGATTGCAGTGGTAGCCTGCGCTTGCGGAATTAGTATTATCCGGGATGCTTCAGCTGATGCTCTCCTGTTCGCTTATGGCATTGTGGAGGTAACTCATTCATATCTACTGCGGATGATTTTTAAGCGATCATTTTTTTGGTCAAGGTTAGCTTGAAGCTACAGCGATAGAGATTTGGAAGATTTTTTTTTGTTTATTTTAGTTTCAATCAGTGGGTTTAGTGAGATACAAATCAATGCTTAACGAATTCGCTTCATGCGAATTGTGATGCCATAGCTATGGAACATACGATTAGTGCGACTTCACTTTGTCATAATGCCATGCATGTCGAGCATAATGAACAGAGGAACCTATAAAACGCAAAGATGCACCAGCACGGATACAGTCGCATGATAAATTTACCGAGGACACTTTGCTCGGTGTGGATAATTTAAGAGGTCGAATGTGGACTGATACACAGTACTCGGTTGAGAGTATGCGGCAGCGGATTAGCCAGCCTATTGTGGTGTTTTCAGTCGTGACTTTGAATGCCACGAATCTTCCTTTATCACCGATATGCTCAGGCACAGCCGGATGTTTCTGTGGATAATGTGGATTCGTTCCGCACTGAACTAGTGCATCACGCATGCATGCGGAGCATATCATCTATATCACACTCATGATGGGTAAAATTTCATCCTGCATTCCTTTTCCATGCCCCCTCCATAATCCTCGACTTTTATCGCATCAACAGCGGTTGCGTGGTGACGGCGCAAAATTCCTGCCATCGGCCAACAGATGACGATGTCCCATTGAGGAAGCGCTGCATTTAATACGGTTCCGCCCCCGCCTGGAGAGCTTTCGGCGCTGAATTTTCCATTTTCCCGCAGGGAGTGCGGACACATACAGGAGGGGATTGCTGGCCACAAGCTCTTTCGACTGGTTCCTTGACAATTCTGTTATTTTTGGAAAGATAACATGGTATTAGGTAACCAAATATTGTACGGCTTATCTGTTATTTCTGTAGTTTACACGGAAATTCAGAAGCACAACAGAGCTGTTTGTTCCAGTGTTGGTTATAAAGTTCTCATAAAAAATAGAATACGTCTATTGTGAAAATATTATGATTCAAACTATGCACGTGCCAGCATAACGAGTCTATCGATTTTTCTCCTCAGGGTTTAGCGCTTTCCGTTTATACTCTACAACACACCCGGTGTATGAAAATGAAGCAGCCTGGCCAACCTCAACTCATTAGCTTGTATAATGAGGATTATATTGTGGTATATGTATTAGTTCGGGCGGAAACAAAACATAAAATCTGTATATATTTGACTAAATGTTTGCGGTGAATTGAAAGCGGGACGACGATTTCTTTTGCCCCTTCTCCGGCACGTTAAAATGCGATTACGAATGGAAAGCGCACGCATAGCATTACCGTTTTCCCTAAACGTTTCGCAATGAAGCCCTATTACCTATTCATGTTAAACAAATAGAGTAAAAATTTCTCAGCTGCGTTTCAAGAGTTTTTGTTGCGTGTTAAATAAGTTTGGTACCATTTTAGTAACAAAACTCATTATCGCTGAACTCTACGACTCCCTCACACACATACACACACACACCATGTATAGCCAAAACCTGAATTCCCCTAGTTCCGGTGTTTGCCATTATCGACATCGTCAGGTGGCTTCTATGGCACCAAATCACGATAAGGTTCGCTGACTGTCTCCAAGTTATATGATCTTTTGCGCCCCTCACTGTATGTGTGTGCGTGTGAGTGTAATGGTAGATTGTATTTGTCGAGGCCATCTGAAGCGAAACCGTGGGGATAATGCGAAAACGTTGGCCAACGGACGTGGCAGCAATCAAAGCCGACGCCCGGTTACCAACCCGCCTCCACTAACCCTGCTTTTTTCCCGTCTCACATTAGAGCAACGTTTTTCCTTGCCTTTTCTTTAAACCACACACACACACACTGGTACACCCCGGGAGCCTCATAAGGTGCCCTTCAATTTTACTTTCAAAGACAAATCCCTCGCGCCGAAAATAAAACGTAGAAAAACGCGTCCATGCAAAAGGAAGTTAGAGCCCCCTCATCAAAAGATAGCGTGTTGAAGGCACCAATCGCAGGGAAAGAAATCGCAAGGGAGATTTTTGCAGTGCCTGCAGTAGAGGTAGCACTTGCTTCGATTCCAACAGCAGTTTGTCAACCCCTCCACATATTGTTCTGGATAGATAATCAAATTCCCTGTGCTGCGGTGGTATTAAACTGCTTATCGAGATATATGACCGCTTGGGATGTGATAACTTAATCCCATTCCATAAGCCTTCCACAATCCTTCAAATTGCTTTCATTTTTGCTTGAATCAAGATTAACAGATTCTTCGCAACATTAGTGTAGAAATGCACTACAAATCAAATATAGAGACTGATGTATTAGAATAATTTCCATATTCAGATCACATCTCAATGTATGGCCAGTAGCATGAAAAGGGTTGCTGGCACCGGGACTGCTGACTCCAAGCTTTCCACATCTTGCCCCCGTCAGAAACTTGATTTCCCCCCGGTACTGCGTACTAATTCCACCCGAGAGGCCGTCAGAGCCAGTGTGGAGTCGCACCGGGAAGGGGACGCGCTAACGCAGGTAAAACCTCTCGCAACCATTTTGGCACCAGCACCACGACAGGATGGTGGGGGAGAAGATGAGGGGCTTCAGAAAGAACTGCAGTGGCTGGAAATTGCATTCCAGGTAGAACCCAGGACCATTCGGGGCCTTCAACGCGACAACAAGAAGGCTGTAGTAGTAGTACCCCCTGTGTCTAAAGTCCATTGGGGTGGGGTAGGAGGGAATACGTTTTTAATGTTCGTGCAACATGAAAACCACCCTGCACAATTGTGTATGACGTATTTGTTAGCCCGTTAGTCAACTTCCTTCTAGCGCTCACGGAGCAGAGGGGCCACCGCAGTCTGATGCACATACGCAAGAACATCGGAAGCATGCAAAATGCATCCTGCATCGAATTCATCCTTTCAAATCCCCTCCTCGTTTTGAAGGATTGCAAGAGAAGCCTTATTATAACATTCAACCTTTCCTGAAACAAACCTGGCGCTTTTGTGTTCTAGGAGTTCCTTATCCCTACATCGGGACAGAATGTGTGTACATCCAAATGAAAAGAGCCGTGGTGTGGAGCATGCCATAGTATCATGTCCTGCATGTATATTTTTTGCGAACCTAAAACTGTGACTGATTATCGCGGGTGCATGGCTTGATTATTGTCGGTTCCATTACCCTCGCACGTGTATGCATGTCGTTAATCGTGCTCTAGAGTACCGCATAAACGCTGCACAAACTCATCAAGCCAAACTATCTTCTGTCGATCCTGATTTTTGTTCAACCTGACAGCTGAATCATCAAAACTCCACCAAAGAATAAAAGAGCAAAAAACTACATCAGCTAGCTTCCGGCGAACGGACCGGTAATGGTACGGAAAAGCTTAAAAGTTCAGCAAGCTAAGCTCTTGCTTGCACACGGGTCGCCTTCAAGCTCCGCACGCCGCTGCAAAGTGAGCTTGTGTGTTTGGCGTCGTGCCAAAGCCTCGATTCGTAGTGCAGAGGCACCTGACTAAATCCGAAAACAGGATAATTTTGGACAAATCGATTCTCGCGTGCCTTACGATTGTGTGCAACCGAAAAAAAGCCTCAGATGTTTGACTCGATGGATAGAACGCTGCACGATTTCGAACTCACGATGATGACTCACGGTAGCAACTACATGTCTAGTCTATCGCTCCTTCTAGTGATACATCAAAGAAAGAATCTCGTGGCGAACTCTACCAACAGGCAAAGGTTACGTAAATAGCTTTTTTGAATATATCTTTACCCAGCACATAATTTTGCATGAAGACATTCTCAGTTTGTGTAAAAATTATCATACTTCAGACGCTTTGCTTATGTGCTCTTCCTGTTACAGCAAGAAGTAAGAAACGAATATAAATCATCAAAAGATGACGAAAGATGAACCACCGTAATGCTATAGAAGTCTAGAACATTGTAGGAAGACTATATACATTCGCAGTACTCATCGTTTCGAGCCGGTAAGACTATGTTCACATTTCCTAGTACTGCTCCCCATCCATCATTGCTGTGGAGAAGCTGGCTTGCAACAAATCGTTAACATAGAACATAGACTAGGATGGTGGGGGAGAAGATGAGGGGCTTCAGAAAGAACTGCAGTGGCTGGAAATTGCATTCCAGGTAGAACCCAGGACCATTCGGGGCCTTCAACGCGACAACAAGAAGGCTGTAGTAGTAGTACCCCCTGTGTCTAAAGTCCATTGGGGTGGGGTAGGAGGGAATACGTTTTTAATGTTCGTGCAACATGAAAACCACCCTGCACAATTGTGTATGACGTATTTGTTAGCCCGTTAGTCAACTTCCTTCTAGCGCTCACGGAGCAGAGGGGCCACCGCAGTCTGATGCACATACGCAAGAACATCGGAAGCATGCAAAATGCATCCTGCATCGAATTCATCCTTTCAAATCCCCTCCTCGTTTTGAAGGATTGCAAGAGAAGCCTTATTATAACATTCAACCTTTCCTGAAACAAACCTGGCGCTTTTGTGTTCTAGGAGTTCCTTATCCCTACATCGGGACAGAATGTGTGTACATCCAAATGAAAAGAGCCGTGGTGTGGACTCATCTATCATGCAATTCCTCCTTAGAACTGTTGCGTGCAGTTAATTGACGATAAATGCACCAGCACCATGTCGTCGCCAATATAAAGTGCTGGGCTATGCTTTACGCATGTGAATAACAAAGAAAAACCGTTGACGCCATTTACAACATACGTTGCTGCGTATCATTTGAGTGCATCGCTCCGTGGTAGGTGGTAGTTTTAAGTTAGATAATCTAACTAACATACAAGAATTAGTGTTTAGTATTATTAGTGTATATAGTATTAGTGTATTATTAAGTATTATTATTAAGTATTAGTGTATATGCTTTTGTGTCTCTTCAATAATATAAGATATTCGGTCGGTTTTCTTTTTTTTGTCGTTGTAAGGTATATTTCCATCCGAACCCAATCCAGCCACTCAGACAGGCTGGCTGGGTGCCGAGGGGGGTTGGATGTGGGTTGGGAGGGAATGGGGAGATGTCGTCCTACTCCTCTGACAGCCACAAGAGGGAAAAAGCACTTCCTCCTTCCTGATGCGGATATGATCCCCACACCGCTTGTTGATGATGTACGGAAGATTTTTCCGCTGATGGGGGGTTCTCATCGATCAACATGTATTGAACGTTGCAAAAAAAAACGCGTACTATTATCTTTAGAGATTTCAAATTAAAAAAGACGGCCAATTAAATAGAATAATATTTAACAAAAATATAAAAGCAAGCAAAACTGCAGAGGAACTATTTATATATTTCGTCATTTCATCAAAATTCCCGGAAAATATACCAGTGTGAACAATTTCCCAGCACTTCACAACTTTTGAATTGCCAATTTCCCTCGCCGCGGTTGTTCTACTAACAAAGAACCCAGCTGACACAGCTGTGAGTCAATCAATGTGAGGAGAAAAGGAAATCTTTGGTGCCAGTCGGCCACATACACTAGCGTGGCCGGCCCCGAGGGTTATGGGTCGACGCCGTACTCCACGTCATACCATATTATTAGAGTGCGCCTTCCCTTCTTCTCGCAACGCCCTGAGTTTCCTCTATCGAATACTGCTAGTGCGTTCTCGTCCATTCGTTTTTTTACCATACATTTCATAGAAAGGACAATGTCCGGCGATGCATCCATGAAAAGTGCATTTATGTAACGTGGACAACAACGGGCAAGCGAAACGTCCTTTGGGTATGTAAAGTTACCGCTATCCTGCCTGCTTGCGCATGGTTCGTTTAGCACATGGAATGCTGAAATATAACCAAATGTTATACAATTTACTAATGAAAACATTTTATGAAAATCACTTTTAACAAAATCTATCTCTTTCAAAGGCCATATTTGTCTCATCTATCATGCAATTCCTCCTTAGAACTGTTGCGTGCAGTTAATTGACGATAAATGCACCAGCACCATGTCGTCGCCAATATAAAGTGCTGGGCTATGCTTTACGCATGTGAATAACAAAGAAAAACCGTTGACGCCATTTACAACATACGTTGCTGCGTATCATTTGAGTGCATCGCTCCGTGGTAGGTGGTAGTTTTAAGTTAGATAATCTAACTAACATACAAGAATTAGTGTTTAGTATTATTAGTGTATATAGTATTAGTGTATTATTAAGTATTATTATTAAGTATTAGTGTATATGCTTTTGTGTCTCTTCAATAATATAAGATATTAGTTATGAAAGAATAGCTGTTCATAGCATGAATAATAAATGATTAATAATAACAATAACATCTATTTATTCCGCAATACTTAAACAAAAAAAACATATTAAACAAAGTAATGTCGAAAAAGGTAAAAGTTATTGAGATCATCATTGATCTTAATTATCGCATCAATACGCAGCAAAAACAAGCACATCGAACACGCCCTTAAACCCGTTTTTTTATCACTTTCCGATAAAAACACCCAGAAAAAAACGTAAAAAAAACTCGCTCCCTATAAATCCTACCCAATACATCTCGATTATGAAGGGGACCCACCTTTTCTCATGAGCGACCCTTTTCCCTGCAGAGACACAACAACAACGCGCTCCCCCTCCTCTCAGCCAGCCTCATCCCCAACCTTCTTCGCAAACGTCTTACACACGGCCCATGTCCCCGTTTCGCATCATGATCATGCTTTTTTATGGCCAACACAACACAGCCATTGTTTCTTCGCCGATGCTGCTGATTATGCGTGACGTGAGTTTCAAACGTTACTCTCAGCTGGCGAAGAGCTAGAACGCAGCACGACGGAAAAAGAACATTGTCGCTGAACGTCGTTTCGCCGGCTAAATTCTGCCCGGAGAAAAGCTTAGCAGGCTATCGGGGAGTCATATCGATCTGTATCCACTCAGGACCGCGCGAGGCGAGAAAAAAGATTTAGCCGAGGTGCAAATAAAAAAGCGTCCAAAAACTCCACCCTAGAGATTGACGTAAAGATAGCGCTTTACTGGTGACATGCAGAATGTATTAATTGGGCGTTTTATGCTCAAAACGCTCGGCCCGCAGCTTTTGACCCGGGTTGAATTTTGTGACGGAGAAATCAGATTGTTAACACTTGATAGGGGGGTAATCATTATGACATCGATGAAGAAGTCGAAATTGATATCGTCAGAAAATGATTCAAATAAGCATAACAGACCGGTAAAAAGCTGGGCGATTTATAAAAATATATTGTATATTTGACGTTACAAACTTATGGATAAAAATCTGGCTAAAAATACTTGATCTTGAGATGATTACAACGATGAATCTGTCCATTTGTCCACACTAGCACAAATCGTTCTGTATACAAAAAGGTATTTGAATTGCATTGTACACAAAAGCGATAAAACACGTGCCCGGATAAGATAAGAAAGTAAGCGTTAATTATGGTAATACTACATGGAGTGAGATCACTTGAACCGCTTGTAGATAGGGACCATCCCATGTCAGATAAATTAACTTTTAGCAGTCGGTTGTGAGTTTTAGTACGAAGTTGCTACCGTTTTAATTAATCTGTTTATAAGTTTGGGTTTTCCAAACTGGACATGTGCCTCAAACGAATAGATGGGGGTTATATCAGAATAAAGCGTGTCTTGAGTTTTAGTTTCTCTAATGCAATAATAGACTGATGCAATAGCAAACAGTAGACTTCTACAACAAAATAATCAGTACACAATTACAATCGTAAAAAGTCGTTAGAATCATAATAGAAGAAGCCAATGCAATAAAGCGTCATTAGACATTAATTAGTATTTAAACTACACTACCATTATACAACGTTAGTATGGTTCGTTTGACAAGTAATACATAGTAAACATAATACGAACATAGTTCACAACCGTCGAAAGCGTCTATGGACAGAAAAATTACAGAAAAATGAAGCATATGGGTAAATTAAACTGATCCCGACACTAATCCGAATTTGAAACAACAAATGTTGTTGTCCAGGATAATCCCCCTATGATTTACAACTCAAATCTGATGCAGTTTTGACATTGAAACATAATCTATACTCCCCATCTATCTATACCGATGTAACGGCGATTAGTAATGAAATATCAGATTGATCCA